>SJYH01007440.1:37654-60712 GCA_006408735.1 Sylvicapra grimmia | reverse complement strand
ATATGAGATCTATCCATCTAGATCAAAGGTTATTGAATTGGGAACATCTGAAGAGCTTCACTGAAAACAACTGTCTCTAATGTAGTTTCTGTTGTGTACAGAGCTTATTATATTGCTAGAGCTTCTCACCTGAGCAGTATAAACTTTTATTTTTAGCTCTTTTGGATGCTCCAATAACATTTCTAAAAATAATATTTTCTTTGAACATGCAATTTTGTGCATCATAGCCCCAATTGCATCTTTAAAATGCATGCTGTGAATATTTAGCCCTAAAGCAAACCATGAACTTTCTAAAATGAAGCACGCTTTGATTGCTATGACTTAATTTTCTCCATGAAATGAATATCCCCCATGTATATAATATAAGAAGAATAATGCTATGGGAAGACTCTATCTCCCAGATGGCCTGTCTGGTTATTTTCATAACATGCATATTCAACAAAAATGAGGTCATGCTTATCTCTAATCCCTAGGCAATCCCAAGGTAGCAGAAACATAAAGACTATAAACACTCCATAATCATGGGAACTTGGGACTGCAAAGGAGAATTTCTCCCTCTTCTACATTCTTGAATAAAGCTTATTTCAAAAATTCTTTATAAAGGATGTATTCTTGCAATTTGTAATCTATATATATTGTTCAGCAATATCCTATTGATTTGATTTTCTTGAATCTCAAAATTGGATATAGTGGTATTTATTTTTTTCATTCAAAAAAGTACTTATTAAGCATATTTTAAGCAACAGAGATCATGCTAAATGCTACCACTGAGTAGATGTGGTAGGTCTCAGAAGGAATAGTAAACAATTGAATACACTAAATGATTACCCATTGTGATATATGCCATGGAAAAACCAATCACAAGGCTGAGATGCAAAGTAACAGCACAATCAGCAAAGCTGTCTCTGAGAGAGCTTTTAAATTAGACAGGAAGGGGTTAGATTATAGTCATAAAATGAACTATAGCCCACTGGCCAAATGCTGACCATTGCCTGTTTATTTTTATTTTATTTTTAAAATTTATTTGTTTTAATTGGAGACTAATTACTTTACAATATTGTAGTGGTTTTGCCATGCATTGACATGAGTCAGACATGGGTGTACATGTGTTCCCCATCCTAAGTCCCCTTCCCCCCTCCCTCCCCATCCCATCAGAACATAGCCACACTGTTGTTTTACTTTTCTTCTTCTTTCTAGATATTTATTTATTTTTAATTGATTGATGGCTGGTTTACAATACCGGTTTGATTTCTATCAACATGAATTAACCATAGGTGTACATATGTCTACTCCCTCCTGAATCTTCCTCCTACCTCCCACCTTCCTACCTCTAAGTTATTACAGAGCCCTGGTTTGAGTTCTTGAAGAGATCTCTAGTCTTTGCCATTCTGTTCTTTTCCTCTATTTCTTTGCGTTGATCACTAAAGAAGGCTTTCTTATCTCTTCTTGCTATTCTTTGGAACTCTGCATTCAGATGCTTATATCTTTCCTTTTCACTTCTCTTCTTTTCATAGCTATTTGTAAGGCCTCCCCAGACAGCCATTTTGCTTTTTTGCATTTCTTTTCCATGGGGATGGTCTTGATCCCTGTCTCCTGTACAATGTCACGAACCTCATTCCATAGTTCATCAGGAACTCTATCTATCAGATCTAGGCCCTTATATCTATTTCTCACTTCCACTGTATAATCATAAGGGATTTGATTTAGGTCATACCTGAATGGCCTAGCGGTTTTCCCTACTTTCTTCAATTTGAGTCTGAATTTGGTAATAAGGAGTTCATGATCTGAGCCACAGTCAGCTCCTGGTCTTGTTTTTGTTGACTGTATAGAGCTTCTCCATCTTTGGCTGCATAGAATATAATCAATCTGATTTCGGTGTTGACCATCTGGTGATGTCCATGTGNTAAGGAGTTCATGATCTGAGCCACAGTCAGCTCCTGGTCTTGTTTTTGTTGACTGTATAGAGCTTCTCCATCTTTGGCTACATAGAATATAATCAATCTGATTTTAGTGTTGACCGTCTGGTGATGTCCATGTGTAGAGTCTTCTCTTCTGTTGTAGTGAGATTAAAATAAATACCCAAACAGGAGAAAACAAAGATGAACCCCAGACAAATGGCAGTTACAAAATCAGACAAATAATAATTAAACTAATGGAATATACAGATACACATAGCAGAAAGAAGATGAAGTGAAGTCGCTTAGTCTTCTCTGACTCTTTGCGATCCCATGGACTGTAGCCCACCAGGCTCCTCCGTCCATGGGATTCTCCAGGCAAGAATACCTGAGACGGTTGTCATTTCCTCCTCCAGGGAATCTTCCCGACCCAGGGATCGAACCCAGATCTCCCACATTGTGGGCAGATGCTTTAACCTCTGAGCCACTAGGGAAGCCCAGACACATACACATATACACATATAAACAAAATCAAAACAGTCCAACAAAAAATAAAGTACAATAGATTGACCTAGTGAACAAAGGAAACTGAAAATGATATCTACCACTTAAGATCAAACTAACTAAAGCACAAACTACAAAATGAAACTAAAGCAATGTGCCATGTGGGGACTAAAGCAATGAAAACAAAACTAATAAACATGTTGAGAGGAAAGGAAATAAAGAAAAGAAAGAATAGATATGAAAGTTAAATAAAGGCAGNCAAACTACAAAATGAAACTAAAGCAATGTGCCATGTGGGGACTAAAGCAATGAAAACAAAACTAATAAACATGTTGAGAGGAAAGGAAATAAAGAAAAGAAAGAATAGATATGAAAGTTAAATAAAGGCAGATAAGGAAAGTTTGTATTCATTAAAGATTAACTGCAAGAGGAAAAGAAAAGTAGGATGCCAGGAGGCAGCACGGGAGATCCCACCTATGACAAAGGTCATGAGGGAGAGGCCTGACAGGCAAAGGCGAGTCAGGACTTGAGAGACCCCCTGGACCTGCTTGAGTATCTACCCCAAAACCAGAATCTGTCTGTCCTGCTATTTTTCACTAACTCCTCTGTTACCACTGGGTGGGGGGAGGGGGGAGGCTGTCCCCGACCACCTTTCTCTGAAGAAAATTATCTTAGAGCTCTAGCTATTAAGTCTCCTGAACATAATTGGAGTGTTTCAATTCAACCCCCTCTGACAGCTTTCTAACTTGCCTGACAGGTTTATCTGGACTTTTACAACTACGCATGTGATTGTTTACAGCCTCCCAACCGCGAGAGACACATTCTAGGAATGTAGAGCCTTTCGAGGAGTTAAATATCATTAGAATAGAACTGGTTAAGGGTTTCATTGTTGAGCCAATACTTGCTGCCAAGTTTTCATATCCTTTATTTGTTGATATAGTTGTTATATAGAAAAAAACAGGTAGTAGCCCTGGCATTAGCAACATTAGATTTTGAGTTAAGTACTTTCTTTGTTATAACCCACTGCACCTTTGTTCTATAGGAATGTAAATTTATTTAGTACTTTGAGGGTGATGCAGATTAAAGAAAAAACACTTCAAGGGAAAATGAGTNCAACATTAGATTTTGAGTTAAGTACTTTCTTTGTTATAACCCACTGCACCTTTGTTCTATAGGAATGTAAATTTATTTAGTACTTTGAGGGTGATGCAGATTAAAGAAAAAACACTTCAAGGGAAAATGAGTTTTCTGGTTGCTTAACATTTATCACGGAAAAGAGCCATAAAATGTTAATGGGCCTCTTGGCCAGAAGATAATGTAGATCACCTGAGACCTTTTGCATGCAGAAAGGTAGGCAAAAAGAAAGCCTGGTCTCAATAAGGATCAGGGCTGCTGCCCCTGCATGACTCTGTATTCTCCATTATTCTCTATGTACAACTTAAGGTATATAAGTTCCCTTTGAAAACAAAGTTGCAGGTCTTGAACCAGCTTGGCCTCTCCATGTCGTACTTTCTTTCTCTCTTTATCTCTTTTTCAGGCTAATTCCCTGGAGTGCAGGGGTCCTCTGAGTTCACTTTCCTGCCTGGGCTTCTAAGGCCCACTCGAGAAGGTGCCCAAGGTGGGGGCACCTTCCGCTATTCGAGAAGGTGTCTGCGGCCTACGTGAACAGTGCAAGTCCCTTGTCTGGGGCTTTTTTGGCTTTCTGTGTAAACCAAAGTATATCAGCCTCTTTTGTCTCCTCTATTCCCTTAACTGCAAATTATTTCCTTATCTCTCTATATATCTATATATCTCTCTTGCCATGCCGTCCACGCTTCGCATACCCTGGATCCAACCAGGGCTGGTCCCTGGTAGTAGGAAAAGCAAACAAATTAATAAATGTTGAAAAATATAAANAATTCCATAAGCCTCTTATCCTTATCCATCAGATGGCAGACAGAATGAAGTCCACAATCAAAGAAAACTAACCAAATTGATCAAATGGATCACAGCCTTGTCTACCTCAATGAAACTATGAGACATTCTATGGTGGGCCACCCAGGATGGATTGGACATGGTGGGGAATTCTGGCAAAATATGGTCCATTAGAGAAGGGAAATGGAAAATCCCTTCAGTATTCTTGCTTTGAAAACCCCATGAACAATATGAAAAAACAAAAAGATAGGACATTGAAAGAAAACTCTCCAGGTTGGTTGATGCCCTGTATGCTTCTGGAAGTTATTAAAAAGGAAGCGATGGAGCCAAAGGAAAAACAATACTTAATTGTGGATATGACTATGGATAAAAGTAAATTTGATTCTGAAAAGAATGATATTTCCTAGGATCCCAGAATGTCAGGTTCATGAATGAAGGTAAATTGGGAGTGGTCAAACAGAAGATGACAAGTGTGAACATCAGACTTTCAGAAATCAGTGCATTGAAATTCCCTGAATGGACGAACTTAATTCTGATGACCATTCCAAAGCCCAGGAGTTTATATAAATACACAATGAAATAGACAGGCATTGATATAAAGCCTCATGTTCTTCTTAATTATTTCAGAATACAAAATGTAATATGAACTTGAACATATAAATTTAATATTGAAATAAAAGAAATGCAGGAATTTGTTGGCATCACCAGCATAAATTTTAATCTACATTATCCTGCATGATCATGTTGCTACTTGGTAGATCAGTGGTAAGTAGTAATTATGTGAAAGTAACTATATGTAATTATATGAAAGATGGCTGATGAGTTGACCTTGCAAGAGAGGTAGAAGATGCATTAATGATTGTTTGCACTGGAAGCCATTCCTCCTAGTTGCAGTTTAGGGAAAATATTCTCATTGGCTGACATATTGGTGTATCGAACTGTAAAGGTACAAGGCTGATCACCAGTCAGAATCATGGATCTGTAAAGGAGATACGATGTAGTACTGAGAAGCAGCAATAGTCGCAGTAACAAAATTCTCTCTGTGAAATTTTGCTTGATTGTAGCTGCTCTGTGAATGTTTATGTTAAAAGAGCAAGTTTTGAAACATCATTTGATCTACAACAATTTTCTCTTTCATTCTAACTGACACTGATGATGAAGAAAAATATCACTTTGAATTGGGACACTTCTATTAGCAACTATGTGGGTGATAAAAGGCTTTCATATGAAAGACACAGTAAACATTGTGTAGGTGGAAAATACACACTGTACTCTAGTTTCAGGAAGAGTCCAGGAGATATGATCATCCACATTGCTCCTTCCTTTAGCAAGCTTCATCTTGTAATCTCAAACTAATGAAGGTACTGGAGAGACATTTTTAGTACCAACTCTTCNGGACACTTCCATTAGCAACTATGTGGCTGGTAAAAGGCTTTCGTATGAAAGACACAGTAAACATTGTGTAGGTGGAAAATACACACTGTACTCTAGTTTCAGGAAAAGTCCAGGAGATATGATCATCCACATTACTCCTTCCTTTAGCAAGCTTCATCTGTAATCTCAAACTAATGAAGGTACTGGAGAGACATTTTTAGTACCAACTCTTCATTCTTACAAAAAGTTGAGTATAAGCATCACTTAACATTTGGATTATGATAGAACTTCAACTAAAACCAAAGAAGAAAATTATTAGTGACTTTTCTAACCAAGGTAAAATAGAGAAACGAAGCCAGACTCAAAATATTAATCTTTTAAAACATACAAAGATAATAGCCTCAAATAATACACCTCCACTAATAGTTTTAAATACTTACCTATTCAGATTTATTTTGCTCCTCATGTAACAATATATTGTATATCTACACCAAATACCCCTTTAAGTGGCTTCAGAATTCCTCTCTGGTTCCAAGTTGCTAGGGAAACTTAAAATTTAAGTGTGTTCCACTTAAAATGTCTTAATACCCAGNGTAGTAACAAAATTCTCCCTGTGGCCTTTTGCTTGATTGTAGCTGCTCTGTGAATGCTTATGTTAAAAGAGCAACAGATTTGAAACATCATCTTGATCTACAATAATTTTCTCTTTCATTCTAACTGACACTGATGATGAAAAAAAATAAACAACACTTTGATTTGGGACACTTCTATTAGCAACTATGTGGCTGGTAAAAGGCTTTCGTATGAAAGACACAGTAAACATTATGTAGGTGGAAAATACACACTGTATTCTAGTTTTAGGAAGAGTCCAGGAGATATGATCATCCACATTGCTCCTTCCTTTAGCAAGCTTCATCTTGTAATCTCAAACTAATGATGGTACTGGAGAGACATTTTTAGTATCAACTCTTCTTTTCATTCTTACACAAAGTTGGGTATAAGCATCACTTAACATTTGGATTATGATAGAACTTCAACTAAAACCAAAGAAGAAAATTATTAGTGACTGTTCTAACCAAGGTAAAATAGAGAAACAAAGCCAGACTAGAAATATTAATATTTTAAAATATACAAAGATAATAGCCTCAAATAATACACCTCCACTAATAGTTTTAAATACTTACCTATTCAGATTTATTTTGCTCCTCATGTAACAATATACTGTATATCTACACCAAATACCCCTTTAAGTGGCTTCAGGATTCCTCTCTGGTTCCAAGTTGCTAGGGAAACTTAAAATTTAAGTGTGTTCCACTTAAAATGTCTTAATACCCAGCTGTTCTCAACTTGAAAATAATAGAAAAATATTTCAGCAGCATATTATTTAATTTTAAAGTTATTTTTTAGCTACCTATGTTAACACAGCTGAATGGTCACTATATATATATATATTTAATGGTCATATATATATATATTTAATGGTCATATATATATATATATATATATCTCCTATAGTAATGGAAATTTATGGAATGCCTTGTTCAAAACAGAGACTTCATTTTCTCCTGCCAGACGGTCAGCTAATGAAGCAGATCTTTGAAAAAGCCCTCACATTTTACAGGTGCTTGGCGGTGTAGGAACCCTGGTGGTGTCAGTTTTGCCGAGGAGGCAGCAATCACAGGGCAGAAAATTTATGTCCTTAATGGGATTATCTTCTATCTTGTGGTGGCAGAAGCATGAGTGGTAGTTCGGGCTAGTCTTTTTCTATTGCCTGATAGCAGGTCTTATCATGTGGGAAGATGGGAAAATACAATACTGTCATCACCTCGCTGTATGACTGTGCCCTAAGGTTTTACTTCTTTGTCAGTTTGGGATTTTTCAAAAGGCTTTCCTTTCTACACACTTTGTGATTACAGATCCATCATTCTATCTCTGCAGAGTCGAAAGCAGTTCCTTCCCAGGTTGGCTTTCTAACCCCATGTTTCATCTTCGAGGCCCTATGCACACTAGTTCACCTACATTGCAGTTTGGTAGATGTAAGACCACACCACACCACGCATTCTCTGTTTGATTCTCACTCTAGACAAACTAAGTGTCATCAGCTTCTTCACCTTGCTTCCTTTCAGTCAAAAATAATTTAAATTTAATGAGGTAAGTTACCTGAATTTGCAATGTATTCCCTGCTGCTCCATGTCCCACCCCAGGAGACAGGGCTGGTTCTATTTGTCTCATCCTCCTTCTCCCATCTTTCCTGCATCCTTCCCAGTTATGTTTACTTTTCATACAGTCCTCTGTTGAGCAAGGTCTTCTGCTAATATTCATTTGATGCTCTGGAGGAACTGTTGCCTTTATAGAAAGATTATTTATGATGCCTCCATGGAGACAATTGCACTCAATGGGCTCTTTTATTTTCTGGCAAATTAGAAGTTCTGATTTTCTTCCTAGGCAAACTAGGTAATTCCTTTAGACATCCTGGCGAAACAACAAACATTTCTTGACATGAATTAATCTGTTTGATGGGAGGTTACATATGTACTCACATAATTGGTACATCACTGACTTAATAGGTACATCGCTGACTTGAACATGCAAATAAGCACATTTACTTTTCCTGAAATTTCTGCTAATGAGGGATTGTCACCAGCTTGAGAAAACATAGTTATTTTTCAGATAAGAGATGGTAGAGGTATGTGGCTCAAAATCAGTTCCTGAAAATATCTAGCTATTTATCAAACTGTCCTGACACTTTCCCAGAGCACAGATTCCTTACTTTGGTCCTGAAAACTTAACTGTTTTAAGAGGGTTTCAAAGGTCAGAGACTGCCATGGGCATAATTTAATTCTTATATAAGAAGATGACAAGTGTCCAGAAATGTAGCAGTATGTAGATGATAGCTTGAAAAAGAGAGACTGGGAAAAAAAATGTAAAAAAATAAAATAAAAAAGAACATGCAGGTACAGTTATTCATACTTATGTAATCTTAATAGGTAAACATTAATTGGAGTTTGGGTCATAGACAAAGCAAGGGGGTTTCAACAATTCGTCTACATATACTTAATTGTCTCTGTTACTGGCTTAGACTGTGTCTGAAAATAAGGTCATTCAGTCGTGTCTGACTCTTTGTGACCCCGTGGACTATAGCCTACCATTTCCTTTTCCTGGGGATCTTCCAGACCCAGGTACCAAAATGGTTCTGCCCCATTGCAGGCAAAAGCTTTATCATCTGAGCCACTAGGGAAGCCCTTTGACTGTGAGGGTCAATACATATTGTGGAAAATTCTTAAAGAGATAAGAATACCAGATCACCGTACCTGTTTCCAAGGAAGTGTGCAGGCAGGTCAAGACACAGCAGTTGGAATTGGACAAGGAATAATGAACTGGTACAAAATAGGGAAGGAAATACATCAAGGCTATATATTGCTATCCAGCTTATTTGATATCTGTGCAGAGTATTTCATGGAAAGTAACTTGCTGAAAGAATCTTAAGCTGGAAACAAAATTACTGTGAGAAGTGCGAATAACCTTAGCTATAAAATGACAACACACAAATGGCTGAAAAACACTAGGAACTAAAGAGCCTTCTGATGAATGTGAAAGGGGAGTTTGAAAAAGCTGGATTAAAACTAAATACAAAAACAAACAAACAAAGACAAAAATAAGATCATGGAATTTGTTCCCATCATTTTGAGATATTTTGATAGGATACAGTTGAATTAGTCGCAGGTTTCATTTTCTTAACCTCTGATATGACTATGTATTGTGACTGCAGCCATGAAACTAAAAGGCACTTGCCCCTTGGGTGAAAATTGATGACCAAACTAGAAACCATATTACAAAGCTGAGAGATTATTGAAAAGATCTGCATAGTCAAAGTTGAATTTCAGGAGTAATGTATGGAGGAGTGAGCAGGAACACAAGAACTGACTGCCAAAATATGGATGGTTTACAACAGTAGGATTGGAGAAGAGGTGTGAGAGATCTGTGGTGAGCATGGTGTTCAAATTAGTAAAGCGTGAAGGAAAAAATTTCTGACTATTCTCAGAAGGACTGATGCTGCATATGAAGTGCCAATATATCCCTCTTCTGAGGCCAAGAGCAAAATCACTGGGAAGAAATACATTCTGGGAAAGATTGAGTGCAGGACAAGAAGGGAACGACAGAGGGTGAGATGGCTGCAAAGCATCACTGACTCCCAAGTCTTGGGTTTGAATAAAACTCTGGAATATTTGAAGGGCAGGCGATCCCAGGGTTCTTGATATTCATGGAGTCCCAAGAGTATGACAAGTCTGAGTGATTGAAAAACATCAAAAATTAGAACTTGCAGTGATTGGCATCTGGCAGTGATTGGCATATGGTTCAGATTGCATGTTAAGTCTGTCATTGGAAATGGAATAATAAGTGAGATTCAGGATTAGAAATAACATAGTTCTTGTCAGTTTCCTTGTTTTCCTCCCTCATATTATACTTCCCACAATGTCTTTTTAAAGCTTCCAAGAGAAGGAGAACACCTGCTGTGTCATATGGTATCCTGAGATGTAACCTTATCCCACCCCTCTTGGATCTACAACCTTGGTTTTAGGCAGAAACAGGCATTGTCTGTAAATATCTGCTAGATCTGCCCATCTTCTGATCTGTTAACAGGCATGGAATGTGATCTTAAGGATGAGGTGAGAGTTAAACAATCTTATAGCTTCTCAATCAACCTCTCCAATCCTGGAAGAAAGATCTTTGAGTTGTTTCTTCTAGTTCCCCTTAGGAATACTTACAAGGGGTTCCATTACTGAGCATGGAAGTATGTAGGAGACTGGATCCATTTTTGTTTTTCTGCTTGCCTTCTGTGTGAATAGACCATTCCTCTTCTCTTAATGTCAGTTTTTGACTTCAGATAAAGGTTGAGGATTGTGGAAATGTGTGAATGCATATGAAAGTCCCATAAAACTGAGGACATGGAGTACACAGTTTTCCTTTTTGGATCAGGTCTCAAGAATTTTGGCTTTATAGATTTGCACTATCAGTGCACCTCAAATATTCATAAAATTCTTATATTATGATTGCCACACAGAGTTGAAGGCAGAAGTCCTATATTGTCATCTTAGCAGTGTGGTGAGACTTGGACATTTAAGGTATTATGTAAGAAGTATGTGGGCCATGTTATAACTTGCTTCTATTTTAACTGTCTGTCTGATACTCTTGGGAAGGGGGAAAACAAGGTCTACCATGTGGGAACAGAATTGCAGATTCCATCCTTAGGTTGAAGACTTGAGAGTATTCTTTGTAATTGGTAGGTGTGCAGACTCCCATAGGAAAATAGTATCCTATTACAGGAAGACCTGGTTAAAACTCCAGGCATCTACTTAACCTTCTCTGGTACTGCTATATTAGCAGGTGGGTGTACCATTATTGCTAGACATAATAGACATCTAAGGTCCCATTCCCTGGTGGCTCAGAGGTTAAAGCATCTGCCTCCAATGCAGAAGACCCGGGTTTGATCCCTGGGTCGGGAAGATCCCCTGGAGAAGGAAACGGTAACCCACTCCGGTATTCTTGCCTAGAGAATCTCGTGGACAGAGAAGCCTGGTAGGCTACAGTCCATGGGGTTGCAAAGAGTCGGACACAACTGAGCGACTTCACTCACTCAAGGTCCCATTCAGTTTTTGCTGGATGATTGGGAGTTTACCACAATTTGTAACAATGTTAGGGTGGAGTAGCTTGGTTATTATCGAAATACTTTCAGCCTCTTAAATTCACCCAGTTGTCTTTCACTTTGAAAAATGAAAGCAGTCATTTGTGCTTTTTTATATTTATGAATTAGCCAATTCTTTGGCCAAAATCTCTAACATAAAAGTCCAAAGGAAAACCTGGACATACACTCACAAACACATTCTTAACCTGATGTGCGCACACAGATAGACAAAGTCTCAGCCTCATATGCTCAAAACAAAATTGAGAAAGGAAAATAAAACACAAGGACTCACAGGAGACCTATGAACTGCACAGAGTACTCTGTTATTTGTTTTTAGGCTTAAGGTGGCAAATTAGTTTGTATTTGAATGAGTTCAGTCTCGTGACATTTTAAATCAGAATGTTTTAAAATATGTAACTTTGTTCTGCATCCCATGAGATCTTAGAATATTTTCATGTAAGACTATTCTGTGATTTGCAAAATCAAAAATAATGCAGGGTAACAATATGGAAGTCATATTGACCTCGTTAGGCCCTGCAGTTACACTTTTGTTTGTCATATTTTAAACATCCAATTTCATCCTTTAATGTTCTTTCATAAAAAATTCTACTTTTGGCCCCAGTTTGCTGTATTTACCTCACTGAAAGTGTTGTTTCTACTTTTAGAATTTTCAATTCAGTTCAGATCCGCTCAGTCAGTCACTCGTGTCCCAGTCTTTGCGACCCCATGAATCACAGCACACCAGGCCTCCCTGTCGATCACCGACTCCTGGAGTTCAGTCAAAGTCACGTCCATTGAGTCGGTGATACCATCCAGCAATTTATCCTCTGTCATCCCCTTTTCCTGCTGCCCCCAATCCTTCCAGCATCAGTCCTTTCCAATGAGTCAACTCTTCACATGAGGTGGCCAAAGTACTGGAGTTTCAGCTTTAGCATCATTCCTTCCAAAGTGTACCCAGGGATGATCTACTTCAGAATGGACTCTTGGATCTCCTTGCAGTCCAAGGGACTCTCAAGAGTCTTCTCCAACACCACAGTTCAAAAGAATCAATTCTTCAGCACTCAGCTTTATTCACAGTCCAACTCTCACATCCATACACGACCACTGGAAAAAAACATAGCCTTGACTAGACGGACCTTTGTTGGCAAAGTAATGTCTCTGCTTTTCAATAGAATATCTGGGTTGGCCCTAATTTTCCTTCCAAGGAGTAATCGTCTTTTAATTTCATGGCTGCTGTCACCATCTGCAGTGATTTTGGAGCCCCCCAAAATAAAGTCTCACACTGTTTGCACTGAAGCAGTTTCCATTGTTTTATAATGAGAGTTTGAAACCGTTTCCATTGCTTTACAATTTTAAAACACCGATTATAAAGTAAATACATAAAGGAAAGTGAATTTGAATTCATGTACAATGTTTCCCTAATGTATCAAGCTATTTTCTTTATTCTTTTGAGAATAAAAGGCACCAATATGTTGATGCCATCTGGGAATTTATCACCAGGTTAAAGGATCATGTAGCCAGGCTTCCTTTGGTTAGACAACTGAAGTACAGGTTAACAATATGCTTTCTTGAGGGAACAAAAACAGTAGCTTTTCAACATGATATATTGAATGTCCTTATTCATTTCTCTTTAAAGTTATCAGAGAGAACTAAGTGAATTAATCTTGTTCTTTTTGAGAAGGACCTGCCACTCAAAGAAGAATATGAAAAGAAGATAAAAGGGGCTGAGAAAGATTAATCAGTACGTGGCAATGGAGTGGAAGATGGAATTGGCTTTAAGGTGATATTGCTCAAAGCATGCACATTTGACTACATATTAAGACACCTGAAATCTAAAACAAGGCCATTGGACTTTGGGCTTGAAATGATAATTAAGGACCCCAATTTCAATAGCTTTTACAATGGCTCGAAAGTGCTCACCCCTCTAAAGCATAATATTCTCACTTACACTTAATGAAGCATTTCAGTGAAAGACAAAGAGGGTGTTTTGTCAACCGCTCCCTAATCTACACAGGTATTCNTTGACTTTGGGCTTGAAATGATAATTAAGGACCCCAATTTCAATAGCTCTTACAATGGCTCCAAAGTGATCACCCCTCTAAAGCATAATATTCTCACTTATATTTAATGAAACATTTCAGTGAAAGAGGGTGTTTTGTCAACCACTCCCTAATCTACACAGATATTCAACAGATTTCACTGTCCATTAGGTGCAAGAATGAGAATGTTGCACTTCACTTGGTGTTGTCCTGTGGGGGTTACCATACTAAAGCAGGGATATGACTTGATATTGCCACTGCCATCTGAAGGAATGACCACAAACTTGAGATTGTCAATATTTCTAGGTAGTCTTCATGACAGAGTGGATAGTCCAAGAAGCAGGGATTCTGCTGAGAGTATTTCCAAGTGAAATATATTTAGGACAAGCCATTGATTTTGATTCTTGCTTACTCCATGAGGACCATGAGTTGCCTCTCTCTTGCAGGATAGGAAAAGGACTGTCATGGGCTGACATATCATTATACCTGACTGGAAATTTAGAAGGCTCCACCATCAGTCCAGAATAACTGCTCTGTAATGGAAATACAATGTGGTTCTGAGAAGTAAATGCAGTTGTAGTAGCAAATTCTTCAACGTGGCCATTTACTTGAGATTACCTTCTATGTGAGTGACAGTTAAAAGTGCTCAATGTTTTTAAAACAGCAGACTGATCTACTACAATCTAGGGTGTTTTTCTAACTGATATTGCTGATGGGGAAGGTAAGTCATATGGAGATACAACACTTATTTTAGCACATGTCTGGCTGGTATTAGACTTTTGTATGGAAGGCATACTTAAACTTGTGGAGGCTGGAAATGCATTCTCCCCACTCATTTCTGGAAATGAGAGTTTCATTTCAGGAAAATCAGAGTTATGATTATCTTTGTTGACCCTTCCTTTAACATACTTCTTGTTATCTAGAACTAATGAAGATACTGGAGACACACTGTTAATCTTAACTCTTCTTTGCATTCTTACTAAAAGTTGGGGATGGCTTGTTTTTGAATTTTGATTTATAGTAGGTCTGTAACTAAAAGCAGAGGATTAAATTATTTAGTTCATTTTTGAACCAAGGTAAAACTGACAATCAAAGCTAAGCTATAAAAATGTATTCCTTTACTGACACCAATTAAAAAGCATTAAATAGAACACCTCCATTACGTGACTTAGCAGCTTAGCAGCAGCATTACTAATTTTAACAGGTAACATGTTAGAAAAATGTATGCTCCTCAACTAAAAATATGTTGCATATTTAGAGTAAATACCACTTTAAGTAACTTCAGGATTTGTATCTGGTTTCACATTGCTAGGAAAGCTTCTTAGACATCCAATATTTTAATCTCCAGCTATTCTCAACTTCAAAAATTTACACTTTAAAAAATTTTTCTATCTCAATTTCAAATTACATTTTAGCTACATATATGAACGTGCTTTCTGGTCACATGATTTAATCATACTTATGGCCAATAAGTGAAATTTTTGGAATCCCTTGCTCAAAAGAGAGGTTTTCTTCTTCCAGAAAGTCAGGTAGTGAAGCAGATCTTTGAAAAATTTGCCGCTCTTTACTAAACCCATAAAGGTTAAGAAGTCAAACTAAAATTTTTACACTATTGGTTTCAAATATTCTGAAAGTCTCCTTGCTTTCCAAGACCTCTTTCTCAAAAAGTTCTTCATTGATCACTATCTATATGCCACCCTCATCCCACCAAATAGATTCAAGTCGATAATTTGTAACTATATGCCAAAGTTTTGCAGAAATGTGATTGTAAGAAAATCATTCAGGTCATCTGTTTCAGAGAGAGAATATGTGCAGCGTAGCCTTTTGATCACAAGATCCTCAGACAAAGCCTAAAAAGCATATTCTTCAATCATAGATGTCAAAACTGAGCCCCCAGTAAGTGTATAATCATACAAAGAAGATCTAAAGGAGGTTTCTGAATCAGTTGATTCAGCCTTAGGAGGCCCGCCTTGAATTTCTGAAGAAATATATGCCATCTCAGATAAATCTTTCTTCAGATACTTTTCTCATTTGTCTGATTTTACACACTGAAACTTCAAATGCTGTTTGGCTGGCCTACAGAGAGATACTCTCTAGACCATTGCAGTGGTTCTCAAAATCAGAAAAACTGTGACATCACTAAGTCACTGGTCTCCTAGCAATTGAAGGGTAACTGTGACATCACAATATCACTGGTCTGCTATGAATTGAAGGAAAATATTCAACCAGAGTTTACTTCAGTATCAACTTAAAATACAGACTGCTTACAGAAACAGTAACCAAAGCCATGAAGCCTGCAAAACCTCATTCCTAAAGAATTTTTTCACAGAGAAATTACATCAATAAATCTACTTGATATCTGAAATAAAAGGTATTTATCACCCTTCTATACACACATTCTTAATATCCATTACTGTTACCCAAGCAAACTTGGGTGTACTCGCTACTGTGCAGTAAAATCAATCNCCTCAACTAAAAATATGTTGCATATTTAGAGTAAATACCACTTTAAGTAACTTCAGGATTTGTATCTGGTTTCACGTTGCTAGGAAAGCTTCTTAGACATCCAATATTTTAACCTCCAGCTATTTTCAACTTCAAAAAATAAAACTTAAAAAAATTTTTCTATCTCAATTTCAAATTACATTTTTGCTACATATATGAACATGCTTTCTGGTCACATGATTTAATCATACATATGGTCAATAAGTGAAATTTTTGGAATCCCTTGCTCAAAAGAGAGATGTTTTCATCTTCCAGAAAGTCAGGTAGTGAAGCAGATCTTTGAAAAAATTGCTGCTCTTTACTAAACTCATAAAGGTTAAGAAGTCAAACTAAAATTTTTACACTATTGGCTTCAAATATTCTGAAAGTCTCCTTGCTTTCCAAGACCTCTTTCTCAAAAAGTTCTTCATTGATCACTATCTATATGCCACCCTCATCCCACCAAATAGATTCAAGTCGATAATTTGTAACTATATGCCAAAGTTTTGCAGAAATGTGATTGTAAGAAAATCATTCAGGTCATCTGTTTCAGAGAGAGAATATGTGCAGCGTAGCCTTTTGATCACAAGATCCTCAGACAAAGCCTAAAAAGCATATTCTTCAATCATAGATGTCAAAACTGAGCCCCCAGTAAGTGTATAATCATACAAAGAAGATCTAATGGAGGTTTCTGAACCAGTTGATTCAGCCTTAGGAGGCCCATCTTGAATTTCTGAAGAAATATGTGCCATCTCAGAGAAATCTTTCTTCAGATACTTTTCTCATTTGTCTGATTTTACACACTGCAACTTCAAATGCTACTTGGCTGGCCTACAGAGTGAAGCTCTCTAGACCATCGCAGTGGTTCTCAAAGTCAGAAAAACTGTGACATCACTAAGTCACTGGTCTCCTAGCAATTGAAGGGTAACTGTGACATCACGATGTCACTTGTCTGCTATGAATTGAGGAAAATATTCAACCAGAGTTTACTTCAGCATCAACTTAAAATACAGACTGCTTACAGAAACAGTAACCAAAGCCATGAAGCCTGCAAAACCTCATTCCTAAAGAATTTTTTCACAGAGAAATTACATCAATAAATCTACTTGATATCTGAAATAAAAGGTATTTATCACCCTTCTATACACACATTCTTAATATCCATTACTGTTACCCAAGCTAACATGGGTGTACTCGCTACTGTGCAGTAAAAATCAATCAATTGACTGTGGGTTTCAGGGAAAGCATATGCTTATTACAGGACCGGGCAAGGTGTCCAAGCAGTCTTTAGTGCTTCAAGGAATCAAATCCCCAAGTACTTTCAGGGGAACAATTTTAATAACTGATCACACACCACGATTTTGGGGCATTCTACTAATGGGCTGTTACTGAGGATATTGGGTCCACATCATCGACCGTCTGTTTCTAACTACTCTGGGGTTTATGTGCATGCATTTCAGCCTGGTTAGGGCTTTAGCATCTCTAAAACTGTTCACAGGATATTGGTCAGAATGTTATCGATGGCACTGGAGGAGGAACTAAAGACCTTTGACTTTCCTTAATGGCTAAATCATTACTACTTTCTATCGCTTGATTATTTTCTTTTGTTTCAGTTTTTTTTTTTTTTTTCCCCCCTAGCTTCTCTGATCAAAGTTACTCTTGGAACACAGCGAGGTCTACAGACTTCCAGCTCTTGAAGTGTTTGAATCAACAACAATTTTGGCTAGTTCCTGTTGAGATGGAGCATGGAGTTGGAAATAATTCTGAGATCTAAGGTTGGTATCGAAATTTTCTGTTATGGAAACATGTCTATTTTATATAGATGCTTTTGAACTGTGGTGTTGAAGAAGACTCTTGAGAGTCCCTTGGATTGCAAGGAGATCCAACCAGTGCATTCTGAATGAGATCAAGCCTGGAATTTCTTTGGAAGGAATGATGCTGAAGCTGACTCCAGTACTTTGTGAAGAGTTGACTCACTGGAAAATACTTTGATGCTGGGAGGAATTGGGGGCAAGAGGAGAAGGGGACGACCAAGGATGAGATGGCTGGATGGCATCACTGACTCGATGGACGTGCGTCTGAGTGATCTCCGGGAGCTGGTGATGGACACGGAGGACTGGCATGCTGCGATTCATGGGGTGGCAAAGTCGGACGCGACTGAGTGACTGAACTCAACTGAACTGAACTGATATACATAAATATCTATGCATATAAATATATATATATTTCTATATTTCTTTATCTGACTATTTTTTACTAAACCTGCACAAATGTTTGAAAGTTGGTGTATATTTATTAAAAGGAGAGAGGGGAGTGAAATAAAGAGTCCTCATACTTTACATGCAGCCAATAAAACATATTTTGAAATTTTTCCACTCACATATATGCAATAACTGAACAGATTTTGAAACATTCTACATTTGGGTTTTAATTTTTTCCAGGCTGTTCTACCTAACAGAAATTAAAAACCATTGTACTTGTTTTATATGCACACACATACAAACATACATAAATTTGTGGATGTGTCAAAATAAAATTTTAGGCAACTTTATTTAGGTGGCCAAATTCTTTGCTTGCTCTCAAGATCTTAGACTGTTTAGGAAGCCCACCATTGCTTAATAAATTACTGGCTAAATACTTAAGATCCTATTGCTGAAAGACTTTCCTTTAATCTAGCTCATTTTCCACTATTCTTTCTGTAATAAGAAATGGGATTCATACATATGAGGGCACCTTGTGGCCATAAAATCACAACTCTCATTTACTTACAGATATTTTTCAAAGAAAGTTGTTGCTTTCCCCACGCTGGATGCCATTTTAAACATTCAAGTCTGTAGTAATATAAGAACATGTCGGAACCACATGCACAATGGTCAACCAGCTGGATTTGGGATAACAGCTATGCACTTAATGGGTAAAACAGATGTCCATTGCACTGTGGATAGATCATAGACAGGCTCTTTTTTTTTAGTTTTTATTTTATTTTATTTTTTAATTTTTACTTTATTTTACTTTACAATACTGTATTGGTTTTGTCATACATTGACATGACTCCACCATGGGTGTATATGAGATCTGGCTAGCTGAACATTGAAATTATATGATGTGTACATAAAAATCACTTCTCCATAATTCAGTATGTAAAGTTTCCATTCATCAATTTCAAATTCTGGTAACAAATATTTCAATAGAAATCAGTAATGATCAAAATTTCTGTCACTTCATGCCATAGGGCTTCAGCTTTCTGTTCCCATCACATCATTTATATTGTTCCTTGTCTTCCTTTGTATTTTTTTTTAAGTAGCCACATTAGAGAATATCTAACTAGATAATAGGAACAGGCTCAATATATTATGTTAATGGAAAAATATACACTGTGTATTTTGCTATATTTTATCCAGTTGTCACAGAAGTATGGCACAAATGCTCCAGCGGGAAACTTTAAATCAGTAGTATAATATATAATGAGTACCTATCATCATAGAAAATTCTCAGAATACAATTTCTGATCCAAAATAGTAAGCAAAAACAAAGGTACAAGAATACAATAATTCTCAATGTTCATAGGAAAACATAGGGGACTATAGGGTCTAAAATTCAAAACAGTACATTTGAATTCTCTGCTGCTGCTGTTAAGTCACTTCAGTCGTGTCCAAATCTGTGCGATCCCAGAGATGGCAGCCCACCAGGCTCCCCAGTCTCTGGGATTCTCCAGGCAAGAACACTGGAGTTGTCTGTCATTTCCTTCTCAGTATTACACAAAGTAAGATCATGACATCTGGTCCCACAGTTTCATGGGAAATGGAAGTGAAAAAGACAGAAACAGTGACAGATTACCTCTTTTGGCTCAAACTTCACTGCAGATGGTGATGGCAGCTGTAAAATTAAAAGATAATTGCTTCCTGGAAGAAAAGCTCTCACAAATTTAGAAAGCATGTTAAAAAGTGAAGACATCACTTGAACAATGGAGGCACTTTGAGTCACATCTATGGTCTTTCCAGTAGATATGTACAGATGTGAGAACACCAAACTGCTCTGCTAGGGATGACTGGTGAGTTTCCACTGGATTGCAAAGAGATCAAGCTAGTCAAACATAAAAGAAACAAACTCTGAAGAAGTATTAGAATCACTGATGCTGAAGATGAGTCCCCAAAGATTGGACCACCTGAGCAAAGAACTGACTCACTAGAAAAAAAACCCAATTCTTAGGAAACAATGAAATCAGGAGGAAACATGGTTGAGAAAGAAGGAGAAGGTGGTATAANAGAAACCAACTCTCAAGAAGCATTAGAATCACTGATGCTGAAGATGAGTCCCCAAAGATTGGACCACCTGAGCAGTGAACTGACTCACTAGGAAAAAAACCCCGATTCTTAGGAAACAATGAAATCAGGAGGAAACATGGTTGAGAAAGAAGGAGAAGGTGGTATACCTTCACGAATTCAATGGATATGATTTCAGGCAGACCCTGGGTGATGGAGAAGGACAGACAGGCCTTGTGTGCTGCAGTCCAAGGGATCACAGAGAGTCAGACATGGCTTGGACTGAACAACAACTAGATTTCAGTAAATAAAATGAATCTTCTGGGATCGTGGTGGGGTCTCATAATGTTAGAGTAAAAGGAGGCACAGTTCACTTTCTCCCACACAAATCCATCAAAGGATCAACTGCACATGGAACACATTCCAGAAATAAATTTGAACGATATTTATGGGTCCTAGAAACCAAGGAAGGAAAACTCACTTCTTAAAAAGGAGGTAAGACACAATAAGAGACACAAGGGAAGAAAAGTTTTTAGGTATCGAGATGCCCCCCTCCCCCCCGGCCTTGGAGAGGGAGTCGTAAAGGAGGAAATTTAACACAAAATAGGAAACCCTCTCTCATATGTGTCAGTGGAAAAAAAAAAAAAAAANTGTGTGCTGCAGTCCAAGGGATCACAGAGAGTCAGACATGGCTTGGACTGAACAACTAGATTTCAGTAAATAAAATGAATCTTCTGGGATCATGGTGGGGGTCTCATAATGTTAGAGTAAAAGGGGGCACAGTTCAATTTCTCTCACACAAATCCATCAAAGGATCAACTGCACATGGAACACCTTCCAGAAATAAACTTGAATGATATTGATGGGCCCTAGAAACCAAGGAAGGAAAACTCATCTCTTAAAAAGTAGGTAAGAGACATAAGGGAAGAAAAGTTTTTAGGTATCGAGACCGCCCCTCCCTACCTTGGAGAGGGAGTCATAAAGCAGGAAAATTAACACAAGATAGGAAACCCTCTCTCATATGTGTCAGTGGGAAAAAAAAAAAAAAAAACAGAACCGGGGGAAAAGATCAAAAGCAACAGATTATGCCAATAAATGCAATTACTAGCCAAGAAGTGGCTCAGATGCTTCTGTCCACTGTCACACACGAGGCCTGGGAGGANGTGGAAAAAAAAAAAAAGAAAACAAAAACAGAACCAGGGGGAAAAGATCAAAAGCAACAGATTATGCCAATAAATGCAATTACTAGCCAAGAAGTGGCTCAGATGCTTCTGTCCACTCTCACACATGAGGCCTGGGAGGGAGGCTTGTGATGTATCAAACACACTATGGTGAGAACCAGGATTTAATGCCCTGAGGGCAATCTGATGGAGCTAAGGTGAGAGAGAAACATAAACCATGGGAACTCTAGAGACAGCCATTTTAGAAAGGACCTTTCCTACAGGAAGGCTCTAAGGCCACATAGTGAACCATGGAACACTCACAGACCAGAAGACTGTGCACTAGAAAATACCAAAAGAGACTAAGGTACATGGAGGTAGAGAGGAATGTGTATGACTGCCAGAGGCAGAAGGAAATAGGTTACTGGTATCTTGGTCCAGAGACATCCCCTACCAAGTCTAAGCTGGTTGGCAGTTGCTAATGATGAATTCCTGTGTTCATGGACAGTTCACGTAGGCCAGGATCATGACAGCCTGGGGTCAGCTACCATAAGGAGACACATGGCACACCTAAGATTGTGCGCTCTGGCTCAGGTAGCAAATTGTGTGGTTGAGACCAGAGAGCTGAATAAGAGGCATGGCCCACCTGGGACTGTGCCTTGCCCTCCATCCAGCCACCTGAGATTTTGGATTGTGAAGAGCAAAAAGCACAGAGCCAATCGTGGCCAGTGCCCTTGCTGAGCATCTAAGTGCCTGCCTGGCAGAGAAGTGCATGAAACACAGGGCCCACTTGGGACAGTGCCCTCATGTATCAACCGGGAGGCTGAGCAGGGTGGACCCAGGAAGGACATGTCACGTTTGTCACTGGCAAGCCCAAGGTGATCAGTCCATCTCGAGCGCCCCCACATATTCCAGAGGTACTTGTTTTCAGTGTCCCACCTCACTGCCAAAATACTGAGCTAGTGAGTTCAAATAAGAGTCTACTACACCCTCGTTTCATGTTGAAAACCAGATATGGAGAGGCTTTCAAATAAAAGAAGGAAATATAAACAAATAAGCATAAACCATCNCTGCTGAGCATCTAAGTGCCTGCCTGGCAGGGAAGTGCATGAAACACAGGGCCCACTTGGGACAGTGCCCTCATGTATCAACCGGGAGGCTGAGCAGGGTGGACCCAGGAAGGACATGTCACATTTGTCACTGGCAAGCCCAAGGTGATCAGTCCATCTCGAGCACCCCCACATATCCCAGAGGTATTTGTTTTCAGTGTCCCACCTCACTGCCAAAATACTGAGCTAGTGAGTTCGAATAAGAGTCTACTACACCCTCGTTTCATGTTGAAAACTAGATATGGAGAGGCTTTCAAATAAAAGAAGGAAATATAAACAAATAAGCATAAACCATCCCAGAAGTGACAGGTTTAACAGAATGAATCTTCAATTAATGCCGAGACTGTTTGACTGAGGGACAATAGTAGAATTTGACAATAAGTACAAGCTTCAACTAGGGACTATCTGATACTGTAGTATCAGATAATATCAAAAAGCAACTTTTTTTTTTAATCTTATGTCTATTTCTATATGATTTCTTTATCTTTTAACAATGTTAGTCCTTTTTAATACCATAAACTTTTATTTCTATTAACTATCATTACCTTTCAAATAAAAACACATACATCTATTCTTTAAACACTTCTTTTATATATGTAAGAGTGAATTTGGCCTTTGTTTTCTTTCTTTCTTT
>SJYH01007440.1:16459-34680 GCA_006408735.1 Sylvicapra grimmia | reverse complement strand
TACTGGCTTCTGTGCAATAAAATCTATGAACTGACTGTGGGTTTCAGTGAAAGCAACGTTTATTGTAGGACTGAGCCACAGCTGGTGCTTCAGAGACGCAAATCCCCAAATACTTTCAGGGCAAGGATTTAAATGACAGAATGAAAGTGGGACATGGGGTGTGTGATCAATATCGGGACATTCTCCGTATGGCCTGTTACTTAGGATACTGGGAGTCCACATCACTGACCATCTGGTTCCAACTACTTTGTGGTCTACGTACTTAAATTTCAGCCTGGTTGGGGCTATAGCATTCCTAAAACTGTTCAAAGGATATTGCTATGAATGTTATCAATGGCCCTTGAGAAGGAACTAAAGACCTTCAAATTTGCTTAATGGCTAAATCATGACTATTCTCTATCGCTTGATTATTTTCCTTAGCTTCTGTCTTTTCTAGCTTCTCTGATTAAAAATACTTTTTTAAATTTTTAATTTATTTTGCTTTACAATACTGTATTGGTTTTGCCATATATTGACATGAATCTGCCACGGGTGTACATGAGTTTCAAATCCTGAACCACCCTCCCGCCTCCCACCCCATATCATCTCTCTGGATCTTCCCCGTGCACCAGCCCCAAGCACCCTGTATCCTGTATCTAACATAGACTGGCGATTCGTTTCTTACATGATAGTATACATGTTTCAATGTCATTCTCCCAAATCATCCCACCCTCTCCCTCTCCCACAGAGTCCAAAAGTCTGTTCTATACATCTGTGTCTCTTTTGCTGTCTCACATACAGGATTATCATTACCATCTTTCTAAATTCCATATATATGCGTTAGTATACTGTATTGGTGTTTTTATTTCTGGCTTACCTCACTCTGTGTAATACACTCCAGTTTCATCCTCCTCATAAGAACTGATTCAAATTGTATTCTTTTTAA
Organism: Sylvicapra grimmia; assembly: GCA_006408735.1. Taxonomy (NCBI): domain Eukaryota; kingdom Metazoa; phylum Chordata; class Mammalia; order Artiodactyla; family Bovidae; genus Sylvicapra; species Sylvicapra grimmia. The sequence goes on along the minus strand of SJYH01007440.1, from coordinate 33,755 downwards.
TGGCTGAGTAATACTCCATTGTGTATATGTACCACAGCTTTCTTATCCATTCATCTGCTGATGGACATCTAGGTTGTTTCCATGTCCTGGCTATTATAAACAGTGCTGCAATGAACATTGGGGTACATGTGTCTCTTTCAATTCTGGTTTCCTCGGTGTGTATGCCCAGCAGTGGGATTGCTGGGTCATAAGGCAGTTTTATTTGCAATTTTTAAAGGAATCTCCACACTGTTCTCCATAGTGGCTATACTAGTTTGCTGTATTACTGTATTAGTTTGCTGTATTACTTTTGAACATGAGGAGGTCTACAATCTCCTACCTCTCTCTCAGTTTCATACTTTTCAATTGTAAGAAGGGACTGCTTAGAACAAGAAAGTAAATAAAGTGTTGGACTTAGAGCTCGATCTCAAATGTGACAGAAAAATCTCAGTTTCAGGTTTGATTTGTTTTTCAGGTTTTTCACCTCTTGGAGTGTTTGCGTCAGTGGCAACTTTGGGTCTTTCCTGTTGAGATGGAGCATGAAGTTGGAAATAATTCTGAAATCTAAGCTTGGCATCAATATTTTCTCTTATGAAAACATATCTCTACTTTATATAAGATATTTGTATGAAGAATTGATGCTTTTGAACTGTGGTGTTGGAGAAGACTCTTGAGAGTCCCTTGGACTGCAAGGAGATCCAACCAGTCCATTTTGAAGGAGATCAGCCCTGGGATTTCTTTGGAAGGAATGATGCTGAAGCTGAAACTCCAGTACTTTGGCCACCTCATGCGAAGAGTTGACTCATTGGAAAAGACTCTGATGCTGGGAGGGATTGGGGGCAGGAGGAGAAGGGGACGACCGAGGATGAGATGGCTGGATGGCATCACTGACTCGATGGATGTGAGTCTGAGTGAACTCCGAGAGATGGTAATGAACAGAGAGGCCTGNATATGTTTCTATATCTGTATTTTTGTCATTAAACTGGACAAGCATTTGACAATTGGTAGATATTTATTAAAAGGAGAGAGGTGAGTGATATAAAAGTGTTCTCATATTTTACATGCAGCCAAGAAAACATATTTTAAAGTATTTCAACTTACATAATATTCAACAATCGAGTAGACTTTTGAATCATTCTACACTTGGGTTTTAATTGTTTCAATTTCTATTACACCTAACAGGATTTAAAAGCCATTGCACTTTTTTATACACACATTCATGCACACATGAGTTGTATATATGTATATATGTCAAAATATACTTTTAGGCAACTTTATTAAGGTGGCCAAACTCATTGCTTGCTCCCTAGATCTTAAATGAACTGTTTGGGAAGCCCTCTATTACTTAATAACTTTCTGGCTAAATCACTCAGATCCTCTTGCTCAAAAGTTCTCCTCTAATCTAGCTCATATTCTACTATTCTTTCAGTAATAAGAGATAGGGCTCATATATATGAGGACAACGTGAACCCATAAAATTGAAACTCTCATTTACTTAGAGATATTGTTCAAAAAACACTGTTGCTCTCCTCACGTTGGACACAATTTCATTTTCTTCATTTTTTAATTGGAGTCTAATCGGTTTACAATACTGTATTGGTTTTGCCATACATCAGCATGAATCTGACCTGGGTGTAGACATGTTCCCCGTCCTGAAACCCCTGCCACCTCCCTTCTCATGCCATCCCTTCTGGTTATCCCAGGGCACCAGCCCCTAGGGTCCTGTATCATGCATCGAATGTAGACTGGTGATTTGTTTGATATATGATAGTATACGTGTTTCAACGCCATTCGCCCAAATCATCCCACCCTTGCCCTCTCGCACAGAGTCCAAAAGTCTGTTCTATACATCTGTGTCTCTTTATCTATCTCACATACAGAGTTATCATTACCATCTTCCTAAATTCCTCTGGCTTTAGAAAAGGCAGAGGAACCAGAGATCAAATTGCCAACATCCGCTGGATCATGGAAAAAGCAAGAGAGTTCCAGAAAAACATNGCTTTTAATTGTTTCCATTTCTATTATACCTAACAGGATTTAAAAGCCATTGCACTTTTTTTTATACACACACTCATGCACACATGAGTTGTATATATGTCAAAATATACTTTTAGGCAACTTTATTAAGATGACCAAACTCATTACTTGCTCCCTAGATCTTAAATGAACTGTTTGGGAGCCCTCTATTACCTAATAACTTTCTGGCTCAATCACTCAGATCCTCTTGTTCAAAATCTCTCCTCTAATCTAGCTCATATTCTACTATTCTTTCTGTAATAAAAGATAGGTGAAGTGAAGGTGAAGTCACTCAGTCGTGTCTGACTCTTTGCGACCCCGTGGACTGTAATCTACTAGGCTTCTCCGTCCGTGGGATTCTCCAGGCAAGAATACTGGAGTGGGTTGCCATTTCCTTCTCCAGGGGATCTTCCCGACCCAGGGATCGAACCCGGGTCTCCCGCACTGGAGGGAGACACTTCACCTCTGAGCCACCAGGGAAGCCCAATAGGGCTCATGTTTATGAGGACAACTTGAACCCATAAAATTGCAACTCTCATTTACTTAGAGATATTGTTCAAAGAACACTGTTGCTCTCCTCACATTGGACACAATTTTATTTTCTTCATTTTAATACAAATTTACTTATTTTAATTGGAGTGTAATTGGTTTAAATACTGTATTGGTTTTGCCATACATCAACATGAATCTGCCCTGGGTGTAGACATGTTCCCCATCCTGAACCGCCACCACCTTCCTCCTCATGCCATCCCTTCTGGTTATCCCAGTGCACCAGCCCCTAGGATCCTGTATCATGCATTGAATGTAGACTGGTGATTTGTTTGATATATGATAGTATACGTGTTTAAATGCCATTCTCCCAAATCATCCCACCATTGCCCTCTCCCGCAGAGTCCAAAAGACTGTTCTATACATCTGTGTCTCTTTTTCTGTCTCACATACAGGGTTATCATTACCATCTTCCTAAATTCCATATACATGTATTATGTATATTGGTGCATTTCTTTCTGGCTAACTTCACTCTGTATAATAGGCTTCAGTTTCATCCACCTCATTAGAACTGATTGAAATGCATTCTTTTTAATGGTTGAGTAATACTCCATTGTGTATATGTACCAGGGCTTTCTTTTCCATTCGTNGATGAGTCGTTTGATATATGATAGTATATGTGTTTAAATGCCATTCTCCCAAATCATCCCACCCTTGCTCTCTCCCACAGAGTCCAAAAGACTGTTCTATATATCTGTGTCTCTTTTTCTGTCTCACATACAGGGTTATCATTACCATCTTCCTAAATTCCATATACATGTATTATGTATACTGGTGCATTTCTTTCTGGCTAACTTCACTCTGTATAATAGGCTTCAGTTTCATCCACCTCATTAGAACTGATTGAAATGCATTCTTTTTAATGGTTGAGTAATACTCCATTGTGTATATGTACCAGGGCTTTCTTTTCCATTCGTCTGTTGATGGAAACCTAGGTTGCTTTCATGTCCTGGCTATTAGAAATAGTGCTATGATGAACATTAGGGTACATGTGTCTCTTTCAATTCTGGTTTCCTCAGTGCGTATGGCCAGCAATGGAATTGCTGGGTCATATGGCAGTTCTATTTACTTTTTTTTTTTTTTNATGTATATTGGTGCATTTCTTTCTGGCTAACTTCACTCTGTATAATAGGCTTCAGTTTCATCCACCTCATTAGAACTGATTGAAATGCATTCTTTTTAATGGTTGAGTAATACTCCATTGTGTATATGTACCAGGGCTTTCTTTTCCATTCGTCTGTTGATGGAAACCTAGGTTGCTTTCATGTCCTGGCTATTAGAAATAGTGCTATGATGAACATTAGGGTACATGTGTCTCTTTCAATTCTGGTTTCCTCAGTGTGTATGGCCAGCAATGGAATTGCTGGGTCATATGGCAGTTCTATTTACTTTTTTTTTTTTAAGGACTCTCCACAGTGTTCTCCATAGTGGCTGTACTAGTTTGTATGCCAACCAACAGTGTAAGAGGGTTCCTTTTTCTCCACACCCTCTCCAGCATTTATTGCTTGTAGACATTTTGATAGCAGCCATTCTGACTGTCATGAAATGGTACCTCATTTTGGTTTTGATTTGCATGCTCTGATAATGAGTGATGTGGAGCATCTTTTCTTTTCTTCTTTGGAGAAATGCCTGCTTAGTCCTTTGTCCCCTTTTTTCACTGGGTCATTTATTTTCTTGGAATTGAGCTTCATGTGTTGCGTGTATATTTTTGAGAAAATTCTTTGTCACTTGCTTCAGTTTAGTTCACTTCAGTCGCTCAGTCATGTCTGCTCTTTGCGACACCATGAATTGCAGCACGGCAACATCCCTGTCCATCACTATCTCCCGGAGTTCACTCAAACTCACGTCCATTGAGTCGGTGATGCCATCCAGCTATCTCATCCTCTGTCTCATCCTTTTATTTTATCCTTCTGCCCTCAATCCCACCCAGCTCCAGAGATTTTCCAACGAGTCAACTCTTTGTATGAGGTGGCCAAATTACTGGAGTTTCAGCTTTAGCATCATTCCTTCCAAAGAACACCCAGGGGTGATCTCCTTTAGAATGGACTGGTTGGATCTCCTAGCAGTCCATAGGACTCTCAGGAGTCTTCTCCAAACCACAGTTCAAAAGTCTCAATTCTTCAGCACTCAGCTTTCTTTACAGTCCAACTCTCAAATCCAAATGTTACTGGAAAAAACATAGCCTTGACTAGACGGATCTTTGTTGGAAAAATAATGTCTTTGCTTTTGAATATGCTATCTAGTTTGGTCATAGCTTTCCTTCCAAGCAGTAAGTGTCTTTTAATTTCATGTCTGCAATAATCATCTGCCATTATTTTGGAGCCCCCCAAAATAAAGTTCAACCCTGTTTCCCTATCTATTTTCCATGAAATGATGGGACCTGATGCCATGATCTTAGTTTTCTGAATGTTGAGCTTTAAGCCAACTTTTTATGTCTTCTCTTTCACTTTGATCAAGAGTCTTTAAATGGGGTGGGATGTGGGAGGGCGATTCAGGATTGGGATTTCATATACACCCATGGTGGATTCATGTCAATGTATGGCAAAACCAATACAGTATTGTAAAGTAAAATAAAAATTAAAAAAAAAAGAGTCTTTTTACTTCCTCTTAACTTTCTGCCATAAGGGTGTTGTCATCTGCATATCTGAGGTTATTGATATTTCTCCCGGCAATCTTAATTCCAGCTTGTGTTTGTTCCATCCCAGTTTTTCTCATGATGTACCCTGCATATAAGTTAAAGAAGCAGGATGAAAATATACAGCCTTGACATACTCCTTTTCCTATTTGGAACCATTCTGTTGTTCCATGTACAGTTCTAACTGTTGCTTCCTGACCTGCATACAGATTTTTCAAGAGGCAGTTGCTTCACTTGCTATTATTTCCTCCCATTCTGAAGGCTGTCTTTTTACCTTGCTTATAGTTTCCTTTGTTGTGTCATCGTGAAGTTGCTCAGTCGTGTCTGACTCTTTGTGACCCCAATATACTGTAGCCAACCATGCTCCTCCATCCGTGGAATTTTGTAAGCAAGAGTACTGGAGTGGGTTGCCGTTTCCTTCTCCACCTTTGTTGTGTAGAAGCTTTTAATGTAATTAAGTCCCAATTTTTATATTTGCTTTTATTTCTAATATTCTGAGAGGTGGGTTATAGAGGATCGTGCTGTGATTTATGTCAAAGAATATTTTACCTATGTTCTCCTCTAGGTGTTTCATAGTTTCTGGTCTTATGTTCAGATCTTTAATCTGTTTGAGTTTATTTTTGTGCATTGTGTTAGAAAGTGTCTACTTTCATTCTTTTACTGTTGACCAGTTTTCCCAGCACCACTTGTTAAAGACATTTTCTTGTCTCCTTTGTATATTCTTGCCTCTTTGTCAATGGTATAATGTCAACAGGTGCGTGCATTTCTCTCTGAGCTTTCTATTTCATTCCATTGATCTATATTTTTGTCTTTGTGACAGTACCATACTGTATTGATGAGTGTGGCTTTAAAATGGAACCTGAAGTCAGGCAGGTTGATTCTTCCAGTTCCATTCTTCTTTCTCAAGATTGCTTTAACTATTGGAAGTTTTTTTTTTTTTTGTATTTCCATACAAATTGTGAAATTATTTGTTTTAGCTCTGTGAAAAATACCATCAGTAGCTTGACAGAGCTTGCATTGAATCTATAGATTGCTTTTGATTGTGTACTCATTTTCACTATACTGACTCTTCTGATCCATGAGCACAGTATATTTCTCCATCTGTCAGTGTCCTCTTTGGTTTCTTTCACCAGTGTTTCATAGTTTCCTATATATAGCTCTGGAGAAAGCAATGGCAATCCGCTCCAGTACTCTTGCCTGGAAAACTCCTCGTGGGCTATAGTCCATGGGGTCGCTAGGAATTGGACACGATTGAGCAACTTCACTTTCACTTTTCACTTTCATGCATTGGAGAAGGAAATGGCAACCCACTCCAGGGTTCTTGCCTGGAGAATCCCCAGGATGGGGTAGCCTGGTGGGCTGCCGTCTATGGGGTTGCACAGAGTTGGACACGACTGAAGCGATTTAGCAGCATATATAGGTGTTTTGTTTCCTTAGGTAGACATAGTCCTAAGTATTTTATTCTTTTCGTTGGAATGGTGAATGGAATTGTTTCCTTAATTTCTCTTTTTATTTTCTCATTATTAACGTATAGAAATACAAGGGATTTCTGTGTGTTGTTTTTATATCCTGCCACTTTAGTATATTCATTCATTAGCTTTAGTACTTTTCTGGTGAAGGCTTTGGGATTTTCTATGTAGAGGGATCATGTCATCTGCAAAAAATGAAAGTTTTATTTCTTCTTTTTCAATTTGGATTCCTTTTATTTCTTTTTCTGCTCTGATTGCTGTGGCCAATACTTGCAAAACTATGTTGAATAATAGTGGTAAAAGTGGACACCCTTGTCTTGTTCCTGACTGTAGGGGAAATGCTTTCAATTTTTCACGATTGAGAATCATGTTTGTTGTGTGTTTGTCATATATAGCTTTTATTATGTTGAGGTATGTTCCTTCTAGTCCTGCTTTCCGGAGGTTGTGTTTTTTTGTTGTTGTTGTTCATAAATGGATGTTGAGTTTTGTCAAAGGCTTTCTCTGAATCTATTGAGATAATCATATGGCTTTTATTTTTCAGTTTGTTAATGTAGTGTATTAAATTGATTGACTGGCAGATATTGAAGAATATTTGCATCCCTGGGATAAAATCTACTTGGTCATGATGTATGATCTTCTTAAGGTGTTGTTGGATTCTGATTAATAGAATTTTATTAAGGATTTTTGCATCTAAGTTCATCAGTGATATTGGCCTGTTGTTTTCTTTTTTGTGTGTGGCATTTTTGTCAGATTTTGGTATTAGGATGAAGGTGGCCTCATAGAATGATTTTGGAAGTTTACCTTGCTCTGAAAGTTTCTGGAAGCTTTTGAGTAGGACAGGTGTTAGCTTTTCTTTAAATTTTTGGTAGAATTCAATCGTGAAGTCGTCTAGACCTGGGATTTTGTTTGCTGGATGATTTCTGATTATAGTTTTATATTCCATCCTTGTGATGGGTCTGTTTAGATTTTCTGTTTCTTCCTGGCTCAGTTTTGAAAAGTTGTACTTTTCTAAGAATTTGTCCATTTCTTCCAAAATGTCCATTTTATTGAGATATAATTTCTGATAGTAATCTCTTATGATCCTTTGTATTTCTGTGTTCTCTGTTGTGATCTCTCCATTTTCATTTCTAATTTTATTAGTTTGATTTTTCTCTCTTTGTTTCTTGATGAATCTGGCCAATGCTTTGTCAATTTTATTTATCCTCTCAAAGAACCAGCTTTTGGCTATGCTTATCTTTGTTATGGTCTCTTTTGTTTCTTTTGCATTTACTTCTGCCCTAATTTTTAAGATTTGGTTCCTTCTACCAACTAAGGTCCGTCTAGTCAAGGCTATGGTTTTTCCTGTGGTCATGTATGAATGTGAGAGTTGCACTGTGAAGAAGGCTGAGTGCCAAAGAATTGATACTTTTGAACTGTGGTGTTGGAGAAGGTTCTTGAGAGTCCCTTGGAGTGCAAGGAGATCCAACCAGTCCATTCTGATGGAGATCAGCCCTGGGATTTCTTTGGAAGGAATGATGCTGAAGCTGAAACTCCAGTACTTTGGCCACCTCATGGGATGGCCACCTCATGCGAAGAGTTGAATCATTGGAAAAGACTTTGATGCTGGAAAGGATTGGGGGCAGCAGGAGAAGGGGACAACCAAGGATGAGATGGCTGGATGGCATCACGGACTCGATGAAAGTGCGTCTGAGTGAACTCCGGGAGATGGTGATGGACAGGGAGGTCTGGCGTGCTGTGATTCATGGGATTGCAGAGTCAGACACGACTGAGTGACTGAACTGAACTGAACTAATCCTGGGGTTCTAAATTTCTTCCTTCTCTAGTTTATTTAGGTGTAGAATTAGGTAGTTTATTTGACTTTTTTCTAGTTTCTGTGAACCTTACCCATAGTACTGCTTTTACAGTGTCCCACAGGTTTTGGGTTGTTGTGTTTTCACTTTCATTCATTTCTGTGCATATTTTGATTTCTTTTTGATTTCTTCTGTGATTTGTTGGTTATTCAGCAGTGTATTGTCCAGCCTCCATATGTTGGAACTTTTAAAAGATAATTGAGATCTAATCTTACTCCATTGTTTTCAGAAAAGATGCTTGAAATGATTTCGATTTTGTTGAATTTACCAAGGCTACATTTATGGCCCAGGATGTGATCTATTGTGGAGAAAGTTCCATGTGAACTTAAGTAAAAGGTGAAATTCATTGTTTTGGGGTGCAATGTCCTATAGATATCAAATAGGTCTAACTGGTCTATTGCATCATTTAAAATTTTTTTCCTTGTTAATTTTTGGTTTAGTTGATCTATCCATAGGTGTGAGTGTGGTATTAAAGTCTCCCACTATTATTGTGTTATTGTTAATTTCCCCTTTCATACTTGCTAGCATTTGCCTTACATATTGTGGTGCTCCTATGATAGGTGCATATATATTTAGACTTGTTATGTCTTCTTCTTGAATTGATTCTTTGATCATGATGTGGTGCCTTTCTTGGTCTCTTTTTACAGCCTTTGTTTAAAGTCTATTTTATCTGATGTGAGTACTGCTACCTCTGTTTTCTTTCAGTCTCTATTTGCGATATCTTTTTCCAGCCCTTCAATTTCAGTCTGTATGAGTCCCTGTTTTGAGGTGGGTCTCTTTTAGAAAACATATATAAGTGTCTTGTTTTTGTATCCATTCAGCCAGTCTTTGTCTTTTGATTGGGGCATTCACCTCATTTACGTTTAAGGTAATTATTGATAAGTATGATCCTCTTGCAATTGACTTTATTGTTTTGGGTCCGAGGTGTCCATCCTTTTTGTTTTCTCTGTCTAGAGAAGATCTTTTAGCGCTTGTTGGAGAGCTGATTTGGTGGTGGTGAATTCTCTCAGCTTTTGCTTGTCTGTAAAGCTCTTGATTTCTCCTTCATATTTGAATAAGACCNTGGGTCTCTTTTAGAAAACATATATAAGTGTCTTGTTTTTGTATCCATTCAGCCAGTCTTTGTCTTTTGATTGGGGCAATCACCCCATTTACGTTTAAGGTAATTATTGATAAGTATGATCCTCTTGCCATTGACTTTATTGTTTTGGGTACAAGTTTGTCCACCCTTTTTGTTTTCTCTGTCTAGAGAAGATCTTTTAGCATTTGTTGGAGAGCTGGTTAGGTGGTGCTCAATTCTCTCAGTTTTTGCTTGTCTGTAAAGCTCTTGATTTCCCCTTCATCTTTGAATAAGACCTTCCTGGGTACCGTAATCTGGGCTGTAGGTTATTTTCTTTCCTCACTTTAAGCATGTCCTTCCATTCTGTCCTGGTCTGAACTGTTTCTATTGAAAGACGAGCTGTTATCCTTATGGGAATCCACTTGTGTGTTATTTCTTGTTTTCACCTTGCTGCTTTTAATATTTGTTCTTTGTGTTTGATCTCTGTTAATTTGATTAATATATGTCTTGGGGTGTTTTGCCTTGGGTTGATCCTGTTTGGGACTCTCTGGGATTTTTGGACTTGGGTGATTATTTTCTTCCCCATTTTAGGGAAGTTTTCAACTATTATCTCCTCAAGTATTTTCTCATGATCTTTCTTTTGTCTTCTTTTTCTGGGACTCATATGATTTGAATGTTGGGGCATTTAACATTGTCCTGGACTTTTCTGAGATTGTCCTCATTTCTTTTAACTCATTTTCCTTTTTTCCTCTCTGATTCATTTATTTCTACCAATCTATCCNCTTGGGTGATTATTTTCTTCCCCATTTTCAGGAAGTTTTCAACTATTATCTCCTCAAATATTTTCTCATGGTCTTTCTTTTGTCTTCTTCTTCTGGGACTCATGTGATTTGAATGTTGGGGCATTTAACATTGTCCTAGACGTCTCTGAGATTGTTCTCATTTCTTTTAACTCATTTTCCTTTTTTCCTCTCTGATCCATTTATTTCTACCATTCTATCTTCTACGTCACTAACCCTACATTCTGCCTCTGTTATTCTACTGTTTGTTCCCTCCAGAGTGTTTTTGATCTCATTCATTACATTATTCATTATATATTGACTCTTTTATTTTTTAAAATTTTCTAGGTCCTTGTTAAACTTTTCTTGCATTTTCTCAATCTTCTTTCCAGGCTATTTATATGTGATTCCATTTTATTTTCAAGATTTTGAATCATTTACACTATAATTATTTGGAAGTCTTTATCAGGTAGATTCCCTCTCTCTTCCTCTTTTGTTTGGTTTGGATTTGTCCAGTTCCTTTACCTGCTGGGTATTACTCTGTCTCTTCATATTATCTGTATTGCTGTGTTTGGGGTGGCCATTCTGTGTTCTGGCAGTTTGTGGAGTTCTCTATGGTAGAATTTCCTCACTGTGGGTGGGGGTTGTATGGGTGGCAGGTCAAAGGAAGCTTTTGTTGGTGTTCTGGTGGGTTGAGCTTGATCTCTTCTCTCTGGAGTGCAATGAAGTCTCCAGTAATGAGTTATGATATGTCAATGGGTTTTGGAGTGACTTTGGGCAGCCTGTATATCGATACTGAGAGCTATGTTCCTGTGTTGATGGAGAATTTGCATGGTATGTCTTGCTCTGGAACTTGTTGGCCCTTGGATGGTGCTACACTTCAGTGTAGGCATGGGAGCATTTGATGAGCTTCTGTCAATTAGTGTCCCTGGAGTCAGGAGTCCTCTGGCATTCTTAGAATTTGGACTTAAGCTTCCTGCTTCTGGTTTTCAGTCTTATTTTTACAGTAGCCTTAAGACTTTTCCATCTATACAGTACCATTGATAAAACACCTAGGTTAAAGATGAAAAGTTTCTCCACAGTGAAGGACACCCAGAGAGGTTCACAGAGTTACATGAAAAAGAGAAGAGGGAGGGGGGAGATAGAGGTGACAAGGATGAGATGAGGTGTAATGAACAGAGGAGAGAGCAAGCTAGCTAGTAATCACTTCATTTTGTGCACTCCACAGTCTAAACCACTCAGAGATCGTCACAGAGTTATGCAGAGAAGAGAAGAAGAAGAATGGAGACAGAGGTGGCCAGGAGGATAAAGGGGAGAATCAAAGGGAGAGAGACAGATCCAGCCAGCAATCAGTTCCCTAAGTGTTCTCTACCATCCAAAATACACAAAGAGATTCACGGAGCTGGGTAGAGAAGAGAAGGGGGAGGGAGGAGATAGAGGCAACCTGGTGGAGAAAAAGGAGAGTCCAAAGGGTGAGAGAGCAGTCAAGCCAGTAATCTCAATGCCAAGTAAAATGGGTACTGAAGGTTGGGTTCTTAAGGTACAAAATTGATAACAAGTACCAAAAAGCAAATATTAAAAATCTAGAGTAGAAGTTGATTTTCAAAACTACATTAAAAAAAAAGTCACAAATATATATATTTATATATATTTGTTTGCCAGTGTGAGGAACTCCGCCCATGGCAAAGGTCATAAGGAAGGAGCCTCGGCATGTGCAAAGGCGTGATCGAGCCTCAGGAGACCCCCTGTTCCCTAGCACCTACCCCCCAAAACCAGAGTCTGCCTACTTTACTGTGTTATGCTTTCCACCTACTTTTCTGACATTAACAGGGGGCTATTCCTCCACCACCTTTTTCTGGGAAAGGTTAATTTAGAGCTTTTAGATAAGAAACCTCCTGAGCATAATAGAGTGTTCATATCCATAACCCCCTATAATGGCTTTCTAGCCTGCCCGCAGGACTCTTACAGCTGCACATTTGATTGTTTGTGGCCTCCAGACCACGAGAAGCAATGGAAACTTAAAGCATCCTAGGAATATAGGGGCTTCTGAAGAGTCAAAATTANTTCTTTGATATTCTGAGATCTATTTCTATATGATTTCTTTAACACTTAACCTGTCTCTTATACACATCTCCCCTATAATGGCTTTCTAGCCTGCCCGCAGGACTCTTACAGCTGCACATTTGATTGTTTGTGGCCTCCAGACCACGAGAAGCAATGGAAACTTAAAGCATCCTAGGAATATAGGGGCTTCTGAAGAGTCAAAATTATTAGAATAGGACTGATTAAGGCTTTTATTTGCTGTGCCAAGACTCGCTGCCAAATTTTCATATCTTTTATTTGTTGATATAGTTGGTATATAGAAAAAACAAGTAGCAACATTAGATCTTTGAGTTAAGTAACTTCTTTGTTATAACCCACTGCATCTTTGTTCTATAGTGATGTAACTTTAGTGCTTTAAGGAGATGCAGATTAAAGAAAAACACTTCAGGGGAAATGAGATTAACATTCATTAAGGAAGAGAGCTATAAAGTGTTAGCAGGCCTCTTGGCCAGAAGATAATGTAAATCATCTGAGATCTTTTGTATACAAACAGATATACAAAAAGAGTCAGGACTGCTGCCCCTGCATGATTCTGAATCTTCCATTATGTAAAATTTAGAGTATATAAACACCTTTTTAATAATAAAGTTGAGGGTGTTTTTTTTTGTTTTTTTTTTTGCACAAGCCTGGCCTCCCCTGTGTCGACTCTCTCTTGCTCCCTCTCCCTCCCTCTCCTTTACAGGCTGATCCCTTGGAACACGGAGGCTCACAGAGTCTACTTACTTGAACGGGCTTCTGAGACCCACGTGAGAGGGAGCGCAAGGTGGGGAACCCTCAGCTATTCAAGCGGGCGCCTGTGGCCCTATGTAGATGGTGCAAGTTTCTTGTCTTGACAGACCTCCATCTCCAGCTTGTTTGCTCTATTTTTATCTTTTATATTTTTCCTGCCTCCTTTCACAGACAATGGGCTGCTTTTATGGGTGCCTGATGTTCAGTGCTGGCATTGAGAAGATGTTTTGTGGAATTAACTCAGCGTTCAAATGTTCTTTTGATGAATTTGCTGGGAGAATGTGGTCTCCTTGTCCTTTACCTCTGCCATCTTAGGACTGACCCCCTTCACGTTGGATACAATTTTAAACATTCAAGTCTGTAATAACATAGGAACATATCAGAACCACATGCACAATGGTCAACTAACTTGATATGGGATAACAGCTACCCACTTAATGTGAAAAACAGATGCCCAGTGCACTGTCCATAGATCATAGTCGGGCTCTTCTGGCTAGTTGAATATTGAGATTATATGATGTGTATATCAAAATCACTTCTCTATAATTCAGGATGTAAAATTTTCTTTCACCATATTAAACTTCTTGCACCAAATATTTCAATAGAAATCTTTGATGATCAAAATTTCTCTTGCTTCATGCCACAGGAGTTCAGGTTCCTGCCCACCTCCACATCATATCTTTGTTTCTTGTCCTCCTTTGTATTTTTATAGCTGCCATATTAGAGAAAATCTAACTAGATAATATGAAAATGCTCAGTAAATTATGTTAATGGAGAAATATATTATAGACTGTGTATTCTGTCAACATTTTACCCAGTTGTCACAGAAACATGGCACAAATGCTCTGGCAGGACATTTAAAACCAGCAATATTATATATAATGAGTAACTATCTTCTTAGAATACTCTTAGAAAATATTTTCTTATCAAAAACATTGAGAGAACATAAACGTACAAGAATACAATAATTCTCAATGTTGATAGGAAAACATACAATAAATAGTACATTTGAAATCTCAGTAACACACAAAGTAAGATCATGGCATCTGCTTCCAGTTTCATGGGAAATAGAAGTGGAAAAGGCAGAAGCAGTGAGACTTCCTCTTTTGTGGCTCTAAATTCATTGCAGATGGTGATGGCAGCTATAAAATTAGAAGACAATTGGTTCCTGGAAGAAAAGCTGTCACAAATTTAGAAAAGCTTTCACAAATGTTAAAAAGTGAAGATATGACTTGACCAATGGAGGCACACAGAATCACATCTATGGTATTTCCATGGACATGTTCAGATGGGAGAACACCAAACTGCTCTGCTGAGGAAGACTTGTGAGTGTCTATTGAATTGCAAGGAAATCAGGCCAGTCAAGCCTAAAGGAAATCAACTCCAAAGAGGCAATAGAATCACTGATGCTGAAGCTGAGTCTCCAAAGCTTTGACCCACTGAGCAAAGAACTGATTCATTAGAAAAGACCCTGATTCTTAGGAAACAATCAAATCAGGAAGAGATATGGGTTAGAAAGAAGGAAAAGTTTGTATAGCTTCACCCATTCAATGGACATGATGTCAGGCAGAGTCTGCGTGATGCTGAGGGACAGATAGGCCTCGTGTGCAGCAGTCCAAGGGGTCATGAAGAGCCAGATATGGCTTTGTGACTGAACAACAAGATATCAGTTAATAAAGTAGATCTTCCAAGGTCATGGTGGGATCTCATAATTTTTTGAGGAATGGGAGGCACTGTCCACTTTCTCCCACACAAATCCAGCAAAGAATCAACTGCACATGGAACACCTTCCAGAAATCAATTTGGGCATGATGTTGATGGGCCCTAGAAACCGAGAAAGGAAACTCCATCTCTTAAAGAGGAGACAGGACAAGATAAGAGACTTACGGAAGGAAAAGGTTTTAGGGATCGAGAACCCTCACTGGAGAGGGAGTCATAAAGGAGGAAAAAAATGACACAAAATAGGAAACTCTCTCTCATAGGTGTCAGTGGGAGAAGATACAGAACCAGGGGAAAACAAAAAGAAAAAAAGAAAAACACAGATTATGCCAATAAATGCAGGAAGTGTCTCAGATGCTCCAATCCACTGTCATACATGGGGTCTGAGAGGGAGGCCTGTGATGTATCAAATAAGCTATTGTTAGAACCAGGCTTTAGTGACCTGAAGATAATTGGATGGAGCTAAGGTGATATAGAAACATAAACCTTGAGAACATGAGAGAGAGTCATTTTACAAAGGACCTTTCCTACAAGAAGGCTCTAAGGCTACATAGTGAACCATGACACACTCACAGAACAGGAGACTGCCCTAGAAAATGCCAAAGGAGACCAAGCCAGCTTCCATTTAAGACCATTTCCTCCACGGAGTGAGAGAGGTATGTGTACAACTGCCNGGAACACGAGAGACAGCCATTTTAGAAAGGACCTTTCCTACAAGAAGGCTCTAAGGCTACATAGTGAACCATGACACACTCACAGAACAGGAGACTGTGCACTAGAAAATACCAAAGGAGACCAAGCCACCTTCCATTTAAGACTGTTTCCTCCACGGAGTGAGAGAGGGATGTGTACAACTGCCAGAGGCAATAGCAAATAGGTTACTGGTATCTTGGTCTCAGAGACATCCCCTACCACGCAATAAGCTGGTTGACAGTTGCTAATGATGAGTTCCTGGGTTCATGGACAGTTTACATAGGCCAGTATCATGACACATGGCACATTGAGATTGTATGCTCTGGCACAGACAGCAAACTGAGCGTCAGAGACTAGATATCTGCATAAGAGACATGGTCCACCTGTGACTGTGCCTCGCCCTCCAATCAGTCACCCGGGATTCTGGACCTGCAAAGAGCACAAAGCATGTAGACAATCGTGGTCAGTGCCCCTGCTGAGCACTTTAGTGCCTAATTGCCTGGGAAGTGTGTGAAACACAGGGCCCATTCGGGACAGTGCTCTCATGTATCAACTGGAAGGCTGAGCAGGATGGACCTAGAAAGTACATGTCACATTTGTCAGTGTCAAGCTCAATGTGATCAATCCACCTCGAGCAGCTGCACGTATCCCAGAGGTATTTGTTTTCCGTGTCCCACCTCACCACCAGTGAAGAAAGTGAAGTCGAATAGGGGGATACCATATCTTCTATTATGTTGAAAACCAGATAAGGAGAGGCTTCCAAATAAAAGAACGAAATATAAACAAAGAAGCATAAACCAAACCAGAAGTTTGGTCAACAGAATAAGTCTGCAATTAATGTCAACACTGCTCAATTGAGCAATATTGTCCCAATTGAGGGACAATATTAACCTTTGGCAACAAGTACATGCTTCAACAGGGACTATATGAGACTATACTGATACCAAAAAGCAGACAACTTCTTTGATATTCTGAGATCTATTTCTATATGATTTCTTTAACACTTAACAATGTTAGTCCTTTATTGTACCCTAATTTTTTTCTGTTGACTATTATTGCCTTTCAAAACAAACAAACAAACAAACAAAAAACATAAATCTATTTTAAACCCTGCTTTTATATATATTGGAGAAGGCCATGGTACCCAACTCCAGTACTCTTGCCTGGAAAATCCCATGGAAACAGGAGCCTGGTGGGCTACAGTCCATGGGGTCGCTAAGAGTCGGAGAAGACTGAGCGACTTCACTTTGAATTTTCACTTTAATGCATTGGAGAAGGAAATGGCAATCCACTCCAGTATTCTTGCCTGGAGAATCCCAGGGATGGCTGAGCCTGGTGGGCTGCCATCTATGGAGTCGGACACGCCTGAAGTGACTTAGCAGAAGTTTATATATATAAGAATAAATCTGACATCCATTTTTCTTTTTTTACATTATTTAAATGACTCTGATTTTTACTCTTGGTTCTTTACATTTGCTTTCAAAATATTGTTATCAATGGTATAACTTTAGGTACGAACCATTAGAATCTGATTTCACATATGGTTTTGTTTCCTGAATTGATTGCTCTCTTCCCTTTTAACTCTCCTTTATCTCCTCCTAGACACTGCTTTCTCCCACCTCATTTTTATCTGCTGTCTGGAACTCTGAATGCCTTTGCTTCTTTCTGGATGGGGTGACTTGGGTCACCATTAACCTGGGTGTTTTTTTTTTTTT
>SJYH01007439.1:38641-56499 GCA_006408735.1 Sylvicapra grimmia | reverse complement strand
GTGTATTTCTGGCATTAAGTGATGATCTCTTCTGTACCTAAAATATCTAGAAGAGTTATCAGTAAAAGAAACACTACAGAGATCTTTCTGTTCACATGATCATGAAAATAAACCAGAAAAAATTTCCAAAAAATCTAGCCCTAATAGAATATGCAATCACATAAAGTCAGATTATTGAATAATACTTAGAAATTATTATGGATTTGTGTTTAAGCCTGAGTAAATATTTCCTAACTCAGTGACTCTGTGTATTGTGTTTTATCAAGTTTTTTTTTTTTTTTTTTTCCTCACGTCAAAGCAGTTGCTTTCGATTTTAATCCATAATACAAAGTACACACTTCAGCTCAACCTACTATAAACTCATTGGAATTGTTAAGGAGAAATCTTTGGATTGTGAGTTTCATGCATTTGGTTTAAGATTTAATTCAAGCAGGAGTTAACCATGAAGACTGTGCNGGGACTCTGTGTTTTGTGTTTTTTCAAGTTTTTTTTTTTTTTTTTTCCTCACGTCAAAGCAGTTGCTTTCGATTTTAATCCATAATACAAAGTACACACTTCAGCTCAACCTACTATAAACTCATTGGAATTGTTAAGGAGAAATCTTTGGATTGTGAGTTTCATGCATTTGGTTTAAGATTTAATTCAAGCAGGAGTTAACCATGAAGACTGTGCAAGGCTTCTGCATCCTTTTCGTGCTGCAGCTATGTCTCCTTGACTCTGGGAGGACGGGCAAAGTTCTTGTATGGCCTGTGGATTTTAGTCACTGGATTAATTTACAAGTTATTCTAGAAGAGCTTCACCTTCGTGGGCATGAGATAACTGTCCTGGTACCTTCACAAAGTCTTCTGATTGATCATACCAAGATTCCCTATCATGTGGAGATTCTCCAGCTTTCAGTAACTGAAGAAAATTTCACGGAAGAGTTCAATACCATGCTCTATGAAGAAATTTTTGAACTGCCAAAACTCTCATGGTGGGAAATTCAAATAAAACTGGCAAACTTAGTCAGACAATTTTTAGTAACAAGCAGAAGAGTGTGTGACAGTGCTATCACAAACAAGGAGTTACTCGGCAGGCTACAGGCAGCCAAGTTCGATGTCTGTATTGCCGACCCTTTAAGTTTCTGTGGGGAATTGGTGGCTGAACTCCTGAATATTCCATTTATATTCACTTTTCGGTTTTTCTATGGGAATGTCATTGAAAGACCGTGTGCTGGGCTTCCTATGCCTTCTTCATATGTTCCTGGTGTCACATCAAGACTGACAGACAAGATGACTTTTATACAGAGGCTGGAGAACTGGTTACTGTATACAGTGAGTGACATGATATATTCATATTATATATTTCCAGAATGGGATGAGTATTACAGCAAGGTTTTAGGTAAGAATAGTATGTATATAATATTCTTATATTGTATAAATAATGCAAACATTTATCTGACTGTATGAAAACTTGCAAATGATATTTTAGCGTGGCTACACTGTTTTGAACATAAAAATTAATAACACTCTTTTTTTTTTTTTTGGTTTTGTGTTATATGATTGAATCATAAAATTCCCTCTTCTAGGGGATCTTCCCAACCCATGGATTGAACCCGGGTCTCCTGTATTTCAGGCTGATTCTTTACCATCTGAGCCACCAGGGGAACCCTGATATATATCCAAGAAGGAATATTTGGTATATTTGAGGTTAAGTTTTTGGAGTGTCTAGAAAACCCAAATCTGACAGTGTGATTAATTTCCATAACCTTGGACTACTCTGTGTTCTTGCTTCTCCTGTTTCACAACCTGTTTTCTTTCTGATTAACTTGCTCTTCCTAAGGCTTTATATTTGTGTTCTATGAAGGAATGGTTAATTGATAACCAGGTTTGTAATGTGATGAGCATAAAACTAGAAAATAAATAATGTAGTTTGGTTTCATTTGGTCTTGTTTTCAAAAGTGTAAAAATGAAAGAAGACTTTTTCCTATAGGACCATGTTTCTAGATTTTTACCTCACTTCAGTGTTTTGTTCTTGTTGTTCTATTTAAGGTTACAGGTCCTTAGAAGTCAACTAGTGACTTTTGACCCTGAGCATAAATTTTTTCTCTATTTGAACAAGCCCATTTACCCCTTTTATTTTGCTTTTGAATAATTTATTTTTTATTATGTTTATGTGATTATGGTACAGAAAATAAATAATGTAGTTTATAAAATAAATAAATAATTTGCATAAGAGGCAAATTAACTTATAGAAAGCAGTACATTTCATGTATTATTTAGTTAGATTTTTTTAAGGTATTACTAACATGCAGCATTGTATTAGTTCCAGATGATGACAAAAAATTAGTCAAGAGTCAACCTAGAATAGTATGGAAGATTTCATTTGAGCCAATATGAGGATTATAACCCTGGAGAAAATCTGTCAGGAAGCTCTGAGGAATGCTCTGCCCATTAGAAGTTAAAGAACTGTCATATAAGTTTTTGAGAGAAGGGGTTATTCTTGAAAGTGTTATACATCAGAACGTTATATTGCCAGTTTATGTAGTCCTAAAAAATGAGTAGTAGGTCATTGTGACCCCTTAAAAGATTAAGGAAAGAATGTTAGCTTATAATGAGTTATCTTGCTGGTGCCAGGAGGAAATTACTTTTTTTGTAGAGTAAACTTTCCTGTGTCTTCTGAGGGGATCTAGTTAATGTATAATGCAGAAGCACATTGCACACTAAAACAGGGAGTGCCGGGCAGTGGCTCAACTGGTAGAGAAATTTTTATGCAAACTTTTGCTTGCCAAGACTTAAGATAATTTTGTTTCAACACAGGTATACAACAGATATTTGTACCTATTGTGAAATAATCACCAAATAGCTCTCAATTATATCTATCACTACACATAAATGCAAATAATATTTATTTGAGAATTTCTAATTTCTACTTCTGTCATTTTTGAGATTGGACCAAAGTACTTCATTTCACACTCTTTTCTTGACTATGAGGGACCCTCCCATTTCTTCTAAATGATTCTTGCCCACGGTAGTAGACATAATGGTCATCTGAATTAAGCTCACCCATTCCAGTTCATTTTAGTTCACTGATTCCTAAAATGTCTATGTTCACTCTTGCTATTGCCTTTTTGATCACTTCCAATTTATGCTGATTAATGGACTGAACATTCCAGGTTCCAAGCAATATTCTTCTTATAGCATCGGACTTTACTTCCATCACCAGTCACATCTACACCTGGGCATTATTTTTGCTTTCGCTCCATCTCTTTATTATATCTGGAATTATTTCTCCACTCTTATCCAGTAACATATTGGGCATCTACCGACCTAGGGATTTCATCTTTCAGTGTCATATCTTTTTGCTTTTTCGTACTGTTCATGGGGTTCTCAAGGCAAGAATACTGAAGAGATTTGGCATTGTCTTCTCCAGTGTACCAGGTTTTTTCAGAAATTTCCACCATGACCCGTCAGTCTTGGGAGGCCCTACATGGCATGGCTCACAGTTTCACTGAATTAGACAAGGCTGTGGTCCATGTGATCAGTATGGTTAGTTTTCTGTGATTGTGGTTTTCATTCTGCCTGCCCTCTGATGAAAAGGATAAAAGGCTTGAGGAAGTTTCCTGATGGGAGAGAACATCTGTGGGGGAAACTGGGTTTTGTTCTGATGGGAGGGGTCATGTTCACTGAATCTTTAATCCAATATTCTGCTGATAGGTGTGGCTGGGTTCCTTCCCTGTTGTTTCACATGAAGCCAAACTTTCAACCCATGCCTCCACCAGAGACTCCTGAACACTCAAAGACAAATCTGGCTCAGTCTCCCATGGCCTCCAAAGTCAAATTCCCTGGGGGTTCTGTTGGATTTGCTGGATTCCCAGGTTGGAAAATCTGTTCTGGGTCCTAGAACTTTCTTAACAGTGTGAGAATTTCTTTTTTATAATTGTTCTTCAGTTTGTATGTAATCTGCTCAGTGGCTCTATGGTAGGGTTAATGGAGACCTCCTCCATGAAGCTCATGCCACACATTAGGTAATCCAGGTTTGCTGCAGTCAGTCCCTGTCCCCACTGCAAGCCACTGCTGACCCATACCTGTGCACGAGACACTCAAACAATCAAAGGCAAGTCTGGCTCAGTATCTGTGGGAGGGACGTCTGGGTCTTGGTGGGCACAAGAGTTTGTTTGAGTCCTCCAAGCATCTCTGGCAAGTATGGGCTTTCAATTTTGCCCCTCCTACCTTCTCACTTGGGCTTCTCCTTTGCCCTTGGAATTGGGATATCTCTTTTTTGGTGGACTCCAACATTCTCCTGTCCATGGTTGTTCAGCAGCTAGTTGCAAATTTGGAGTTCACACAGGAGACGATGAGCACATGACCTTTTACTCTTCTGTACTGTTTGTTGATGTCCTTTTCATCATAGGGGACTGGAAGGCAAAAGCAGGACGTTAAGAGATACCTGGAGTAATAAATGAACTTGGCCATGGAGTACAAAATGAAGCAGGGCAAAGGCTAACAGAGTTTAGTCAAGAGAAGGAACTGGTTATAGCAAATACCCTCCTCATCAGCACAGGAGAAGACTCTACACATGGACATAACCAGATGTTCAACACTGAAATCAGATTGGTTATATTCTTTGGAGTCAAATATGGAGAATAACTATACAGTCAGCAAAAACAATGTCTGGAGCTGACTGTGGCACAGACCATGAACTCCTTATTGCCCAATTCAGACTTTAATTGAAGAAAGTAGGGAAAACTGCTAGACCATTAAGGTATGACCTAAATCAAATCCCATACGATTATGCAGTGGAAATGACAAATAGGTTTAAGGAATGAGATCTGATAGAGTGCCCGAAGAACTATGGACAGAGGTTCCTGACATTGTACAGGAGGCAGTGACCAAGACTATCCCCAACAAAAAGAAATACAAAAGGCAAAACATCTGAGGAGTCCTCACAATTAGCTGAGAAAAGAAGAGAAGCTAAAGGCAAAAGAGAAAAAGAAAGCTATATCCATCTGAATGCAGAGTTCCAAAGAATAGCAAGGGAAGATAAAAAAGCCTTCTTAAGTGACAAATGCAAAGAAATACAGGAAAAAATAGAATGGGAAAGACTAGAGATCTCTTCAAGAAAATTAGAGATGCCAAGGGACCATTTCATGCAAAAATGGGCACAATAAAGAACAGAAACGGTATGGACATCACAGAATAAATTAAGAAGAGGTAGCAAGAATACATGGAAGAACTATACAAAAAAGATCCTTATGACCCAGATAGCCACGATGGTGTGATCATTCACACTGAGCCAGACATCCTGGAGTACGAAATTAAGTGGGCCTTAGGAAGCATTGCTATGAACAAAGCTAGTGGGGGTGATGAAATTGCGGTTGAGTTATTTCAAGTCCTAAAAGGTGATGCTGTGAAAGTGCTGCACTCAATAAGACAGCAAATTTGGAAAACTCAGCAGTGGCAACAGGACTGCAAAAGGTCAGGTTTCATTCCAACCTCAAAGAAAAGCAATGCCAAAAAATGTTCAAACTACGGCAAAATTGCACTCATCTCACATGCTAGCAAAGTAATGCTGAATATTCTCAAAGCTAGGCTGCAACACTGTGTGAACTGAGAAATACCAGATGTTCAAGATGGATTTAGAAAAGGCTGAGGAACCAGAGATCAATTGCCATCAACTTTTGGATCATAGAAAAAATAAGAGAGTTCCAGAAAAACATCTACTTCTGCTGTATTGACTGTGCCAAAACCTTTGACTGTGTGGATTACAAAATAATGAAAAAATTCTTCAAGAAATGGGAATGCCAGACCACCTTACCTGACTCCTGCAAAGCTTGTATGGAGGTCAAAAGCAACAGTAAGAACTGGACATGGAACAACGGACTGGTTTCAAATTGGGAAAGATATACGTCAAAGCTGACGTATATCAGGTATAACCACTCCCTACTTATTTAACTTATATGCAGAGTACATCATGCAAAATGCCAGGATGGATGAAGCACAATCTGGAATCTAGATTGCTAAGAGAAATACCAATAACCTCAGATATGCAGATTACACCACCATTATGGCAGAAAGTGAAAAGGAACAACAGAGACACTTGATGAAAGTGAAAGAGGAGAGTGAAAAATTGATCTAACACAATGTTCAAAAAATGAATATCATGGCATCCAGTCCAATCACTTCATGGAAAAAGACAGGGAAGCAATGGAAACAGTGAGAGACTTTATTTTCTTGGACTCCAAAATCACTGAAACTGATGACTGCAGCCATGAAATTAAAAGACCCTTACACATTGGAAGAAAAGCTATGACAAATCTAGACAGCATATTAAAAAGCAGAGACATTACTTAGGCACCAAAGTCCATATAGTCAGAGCTATGATTTGAACCAGTAGTTTTTTATTGATGCAACAGTTGGACCATAAAGAAGGCCAAGCACCAAAGAATTGATGCTTTTGATGTGTTAGAGAAGCCTCTTGAGAGTCCCTTAGACTGCAAGGCGATCAAACCAGTCAATCCTAAAGGAAATCAATCCTGAGTATTCATTGGAAGGACTGATGCTGAAGCTGAAACTCCAAAATTTTAGCCAGTTGATATGAAGAGCCATCTTACTAGAAAAGATCCTGATGCTGGGCAGGAGGAAATGGGGATGACAGAGCATCAGCTGTTTGGATGTAACTACCATCTCAGTGGACATGAGTTTGAGCAGGCTCCAGGAGATGGTGAAGGATAGGAAAGCCTGAATTGCTGCAGTCCATGACACTGCAAAATGTAGGACATGAATGAACAACTGAACAACAACAATAACCACACCCACACAGACATGTGGTTTTCAAATACTTTTTCTGTTTTCATAGGCTGCCTTCTTGTTTTGTTGATCATTTCTCTTACTGTGAAGTGTGCAAGTGGCTGTTACTTGGAATTAGTTCAACTAGTTCATTTTTCATTTTGTTCCTTATACTTTCAGTTTACTTCAGTAGCTCAGTCATGTCCGATTCTTTGAAACCCCATGGATAGCAGCTTGCCAGGCTTCCCTGTACATCACCAACTCCCTTAGCCTACTCAAACTCATGTCCACTGAGTCAGTGATACCATCCAACCATCTCATCCTCTGTCATCCCCTTCTTCTCCTGCCTTCAGTCTTGCCCAGAATCAGGTTCATTTCCAGTGAGTCAGTTCTTCGCATCAGGTGGCCAACATATTGTAGCTTCAGCTTCAGCATCACTCCTTCCAATGAATATTCAGGACTGATTTCATTTAGGAGTGACAGGCTTGATCTCCTTGCAATCCAAAGTACTCTGAAGAGTTTTTTCCAACAGCACAGTTCAAAAGCATCCATTCTTCAGTGCTCAGTTTTCTTTATGGTCCAAATCTCACATTCACACATGACTACTGGAAAAACCATAACTTTGATTAGATGGTCCTTTATCAGAAAAGTAATGTCTCTGGATTTTAATATGCTGTCTAGGTTGTTAATTGGGGGAGGCATTGGCACCCCACTCCAGTACTCTTGCCTGGAAAATCCCATGGACAGAGAAGTCTGGTGGGCTGCAGTCCATGGGGTCGTGAAGAAGCAGACACGGTGAAGTGACTTCACTTTCACTTTTCACTTTCATGCATTGGAGAAGAAAATGGCAACCCACTCCAGTGTTCTTGCCTGGAGAATCCCAGGGACAGGGAAGCCTGGTGGGCTGCCATCCATGGGGTCGCACAGAGTCGGACTCGACTGAAGCGACTTAGCAGCAGTAGCAGCAGCAGGTTGTTAATAGCTTTTCTTTCAAGGAGCAAGTGTCTTTTAATTTCACGGCTGCAGTCACCATCTGCAGCTATTTTGGAGAGTAAGAAAATAAAGTCTCTCAGTGTTTCCATTATTTCACCATCAATTTGCCATTAAGTAATGGGACCAGATACTATGATCCTAGTTTTTGGAATGTTGAGTTTTAAAGCAACTTTTTCACACTTCTCATCCACTTTCATCAAGAAGCTCCTCAGTTACTCTTGGCTTTCTCCAGGACTGTGGTTTCATCTGCATATCTGAGGATATTTATACATATCCCAGCCATCTTGATTCCAGCTTGTACTTCATCCATTCTGGCATTTTGCATGATGTACTCTGCATATAAATTAAATAAGCAGGGTGACAATATACAGACTTGACATATTCCATCCCCTATATGGAACCAGTCTGTTGTTCCATGTCCAGTTCTAACTGTCTTTTCTTGACGAGCATACAGATTTCTCAGGAGGCAGGTAAGGTGGTCTGATATTCCCATCTCTTGAAGAATTTTTACATTATTTTGTAATCCACACAGTCAAAGGCTTTGGCAGAGTCAATACAGCAGAAGTAGATGTTTTTCTGGAACTCTTACTTTTTCTATGATCCAACAGATGATGGCAATTTGATACTTGGTTCCTCGGCCTTTTCTAATTCCAGCTTGAACATCTAGTATTTCTCAGTTCATGCAATGTTGCAGCCTGACTTTGAGAATATTAAGCATTACTTTGCTAGTGTGTGAGATGAGTGCAATTTTGGGGTAGTTTGAACATTCTTTGGCATAGTTTTCTTTGGGATTGCAATGAAACCTGATCTTTTGCAGTCCTGTTGCCACTGCTGAGTTTTCCAAATGTGCTGGCTTATTGAGTGCAGCACTTTCACAGCATCATCTTTTAGGACTTGAAATAGCTCAACCGGAATTCCATCACCACCACTAGCTTTGTTCATAGTGGTGCTTCCTAAGGCTCACTCCAGGATGTCTGGCTCTATGTGAGTGATCTCACCATCATGGTTATCTGGGTCATGAGAATCTTTTTTGTATAGTTCTTCCATGTATTCTTACCACCTCTTCTTAATTGCTTCTGTTACGTCTATACCATTTCCTATCCTTTATTTTGCCTATCTTTGCATGAAATATTCCCTTGGTATCTAATTTTATTGAAGAGATCTCTAGTCTTTCCCATTCTATTGTTTTCCTCTATTTCTTTGCATTGATAAGAAGGCTTTCTTATCTCTCCTTGCTATTATTTGGAACTCTGCATTCAGATGGATATATCTTTCCTTTTCTCCTTTGCCTTTAGCTTCTCTTCTTTTCTCAGCTATTTGTAAGCCTTCCTCAGACAACCATTTTGCCTTTTTGCATTTCATTTTCTTGGGGATGATCTTGATCTCTGCTTCCTGTACAATGTCATGAACCCCTGTCCATAGTTCTTCATGCACTCTATCAGATCTAATCTTGAATCTATTTGTCATTTCCACAGTATAATCATATGGGATTTGATTTAGGTGATAACTGAATGGTCTAATGGCTTTCCCCTACTTTCTTAAATTAAAGTCTGAATTGGGCAATAAGGAAGTCATGATCTGAGCCACAATAAGCTCCCAGTCTTATTTTTGCTCACTGTATAGAGCTTCTTCATCTTCAACTCCAAAGAATATAATCAATCTGATTTCACTGTTGACCAAACTGGTTAAGTCCGTGTGTAGAGTCTTCTCTCTTGTTGTTGGTAGAGACTGTTTGCTACCAGTGTCTTCTCTTGACAAAACTCTCTTATCCTTTGCCCTGATTCATTTTGTACTCCATACCCAAATTTGTCTGTTATTCCAGGTAACTTCCTACTCCTGCATTCCAGTCTCCTGTGATGAAAAGGACATCTCTTTTGGTATTACTTCTACAAGGCCTTGTAGGGTCATTTTAGAGCTTTTAAACTTCAGCTTCTCTGGCATTAATGTTTGGGGCATACACATGGATTACTCTGATATTGAGTATTTTGCCTTGGAAACAGTGGAGATCATGCTGTCATTTTTGAGACTGTCCCCAAATACTGCATTTTGGACTCTTTTGTTGACTATAAGGGCTACTCAATTTCTTCTAAGTGGTTTTCCCCCACAGTATTGGATATAATGGTCATCTGAATTAAATTCTCCCATTATAGTCCATTTAAGTTCACTGATTTCTAAAATATTAACGTTCACTCTTGCCATCTCCTGTTTGACCACTTCCAACTTACCTTTATTTATGGACCTAATATTCCAGGTTCCTACGCAATATTGCTCTTTACAGCATCGTACGTTCACATCCCCATTCACATCTACAACTGAGTGATGTTTTTGCTGTGGTTCTGTCTC
Organism: Sylvicapra grimmia; assembly: GCA_006408735.1. Lineage (NCBI taxonomy): Eukaryota > Metazoa > Chordata > Mammalia > Artiodactyla > Bovidae > Sylvicapra > Sylvicapra grimmia. The sequence goes on along the minus strand of SJYH01007439.1, from coordinate 46,396 downwards.
TATTCATTCTGTAGTTATTTCTCCAGTGATCTCCAGTAGCATATTGGGTACCTACTGACCTGGGGAGTTAGTTCATCATTCAGTGTCCTATCTTTTTGCCCTTTCATACTGTTCATGGGGTTCTCAAGACAAGAATAATGAGGTAGTTCATCATTTCCTTCTCCTGTAGACCATATTTTGTCAGAACTCTCCACCATGACCCATCCATCTTGGCTACATGGCATAGCCCATAAATTCATTGAGCTAAACAAGGCTGTAGTCTACGTGATCAGATTGTTTAGTTTTCTGTGATTGTGGTCCTGCCCTCTGATGGAGAAGGATAAGAGGCTTATGTAGGCTTCCTGATGGGAGAGACTGATTGAAGGGGAAACTGGGTCTTGTTCTGATGGGCTGGGCCATACTCAGTAAATCTTTAATCCAATTTTCTGTTGATGGGCTGTGTTCCCTCTCTGTTATTTGGCTTGAGGCCAAACTATGGTGAAGGTAATGAAGGTAATGGTAACCTCCTTGAAAAGGTACCATGCTACATTCAGTGCCCCAAACCCTGTAGAAGACCACTGCTGACCCATGCCTCTGCCAAAGTCTCAGGATAAAAATAAATCCAAAAGACATAATGATTGTCTGAGGAGGATGTTGATTAAAAAAAGATGTACAACTTGAGAGTTGTGAGTTAAGTTTTACTGGGGGCAAAATGAGGACTGCAGCATGGGAGGCAACATTTCAGACAGCTCTGAGAGACTCTTTGAAAGCAGCAGTTGGGGAAAGACAATCTATAAGGTTTTGGTGAGGGGGGAGTTCAATACCATGAAGCACTCATTTTACAAAAGGCTTTTTGTTAATCATGAGGATCTGATATCACCATGAAGGGATTTAGTGCTTCTCTAGATAGATATGAGGTGATCCAAGCATTGATATCATAAAATCTATTCCTAAAAACATCCATCTAAAGACCTGTCCCAGCAGATTCCCTGGAGCACAGAGTGCCTCACTTCACTCTGAACATCCTCAGGGATTGTTGAAGGTCAACAGCTATAGCAGCATGGAGTTCAATCTCCTTAGAGGCAGATAGCAAATGCCTTTGTTGTTCAGTCAATGGCAATGCTCTTGGTAGGTGCCAATTTATAGTTAACAGGGCTTTATAAATAGCTTTAAAAAGAAGAGAAGCAAAATTCAAGGGAGAAAAGAAAAGGTATACCCATTTTAATGCAAAGTTCCAAAGAATAGCAAGGAGTGGAAAGAATGCCTTTCTCAGTGATCAGTGCAAAGTAATAGAGGGAAACAACAGAATGGAGACTAGAGATCTCTTCAAGAAAATTAGAGATACCAAGGGAACATTTCATGCAAACATGGGCTCAATAAAGGACAGAAATGGTATGGACCTAACAGAAGCATAAGATACTAAGAAGAGGTGGCAAGAATATGCAGAAGCACAATACAGAAAAATCTTCAAGACCCAGATAATCACGATGGTGTGATCACTCACCTGGAGCCAGACATCCTGGAATGTGAAGTCAAGTGGGCCTTAGGAAATATCACTATGAACAAAGCTAGTGGAGGTGATAGAATTCCAGTTGAGCTATTTCAAATCCTAAAAGATGATGCTGTGAAAGTGCTGCANGACAGAAATGGTATGGACCTAACAGAAGCAGAAGATATTAAGAAGAGGTGGCAAGAATACACAGAAGAAGTATACAAAAAAGATCTTCATGACCCAGATAATCACTATGGTGTGATCACTCACCTAGAGCCAGACATCCTGGAATGTGAAGTCAAGTGGGCCTTAGGAACCATCACTACAAACAAAGCTAGTGGAGGTATTGGAATTCCAGTTGAGCTATTTCAAATCCTAAAAGATGATGCTGTGAAAGTGCTGCACTCAATATGCCAGCAAATTTGGAAAACTCAGCAGTGGCCACAGGACTGGAAAAGTCAGTTTTCATTCCAATCCCAAAGAAAGGCAACGCCAAAGAATGCTCAAACTACTGCACAATTGTACTCATCTCACATGCTGGCAAAGTAATGCTCAAAATTCTCTCAGCCAGGCTTCAATAGTACATGAACCATGAACTTCCAGATGTTCAAGCTGGATTTAGAAAAGGTAGAACCAGAGATCAAATTGTCAACATCTGTTGGATCATTGATAAAGCAAGAGATTTCCAGAAAAACATCTACTTCTGCTTTATTAACGGCACCAAAGTCTTTGACTGTATGGATCACAACAAACTGTGAAAAATTCTGAAAGAGATGGGAATACCATACCACCTGACCTGCCTCCTGAGAAATCTGTATGCAGGTCAAGAAGCAACAGTTAGAACTGGACATGGAACANAAGTCTTTAACTGCTTCTATCACAACAAACTGTGGAAAATTCTTCAAGACATGGGAATACCAGGCCATCTGATCTGTCTCTTGAGAAATCTGTATGCAAGTCAGGAAGCAACAGTTAGAACTGAACGTGGAACAGACAGGTTCCAAATAGGGAAAGAAGTACATCAAGGCTGTATATTGTCACCGTGCTTATTTAACTTAAATGCAGTGTACATCATGAGGAATGATGGACACATTCAGAAATCTAAGATCATGGCATCTGGCCCCATCACTTCATGGCAAATAGATGGGGAAACAGTGGAAACAGTGACCAACTTTATTTATGAGAAATGATGAAGCACAAGCTGAAATCAAGATTGCCAGGAGAAATACTGATAACCTCAGGTATGTAGATGACACCACCCTTATGGCAGAAAATGAAGAAGAAAGAAAGAGCCTCTTGATGATAGTGAAAAAGGAGAATGAAAAATTTGGCTTAAAACCAACATTCTGTAAACTAAAATTATGTCATCTGGTCTCATTACTTCAAGGCAAATAGATAGGAAAACAGTGGAAACAGTGACAGATTTAAATTTTGGGGGCTCAAAAACCACTGCAGATGGTGACTGCAGCCGTGAAATTAAAAGAATGCTTGCTCCTTGGAAGAAAATTTATGACCAAACTAGACAGGTTATTAAAATGCAGAGAGACATTACTTTGCCAACAAGGGCCCATCTAGTCAAAACTATGGTTTTTCCAGTAGTAATGCATGGATGTGAAAGTTGGACTATAAAGAAAGTTGTTTATTTCTGTTCAGTGGCTCAATCCTGTTTGACTCTTTGCAACACCATGGACTGCAGCATGCCAAGCCTCCCTGTCCATCATCAACTCCTAGAGTCCTCCAAACCCATGTCCATCGAGTCGGTGATGCCATACAACCATCTCATCCTCTGTCGTCCCTTTCTCCTGCCTTCAATCTTTCCCAGCATCAGAGTCTTTTCAAATGAGCCAGTTTTTCACATCATGTGGCCAAAGCATTGGATTTCAGCTTCAGCATCAGTCCTTCCAAAAAATGTTCAGGACTGATTTCCTTTAGGATGGACTGGTTGGATCTCCATGCATGACAAGGAACTCTCAAGAGTCTTCTCCAAAACCACAGTTCAAAACTATTAATTCTTTGGTGCTTAAATTTCTTTATAGTCCAACTTCACGTCCATGGATGACTACTGGAAAATCCATAGTTTTGACTAGACGGACCTTTGTTGGCAAAGTAATGTCTGTGCTTTTTAATATGCTATCTAGATTGGTCATAACTTTTCTTCTAAGGAGCAATCATCTTTTAATTTTGTGGCTGAGGTCACTATCTATCTGCTGTGATTTTGGAGCCCTCAAAAATAAAGTTGGTCACTGTTTCCACTGTTTCCCCATCTATTTCCCATGAAGTGATGGGGCCAGATGCCATGATCTTAGATTTCTGAATGCTGAGCTTTAAGCCAACTTTTTCATTCTTCTCATCCACTTTCATCAGGAGTCTCTTTAGTTCTTCTTTGCTTTCTGCCATAAGGGTAGTATTAAGCATTTTTATAGATGGTTCTGATAGCTGTGATGAGTTTCATCTTTTAGCCCTACCTGTACACCCTAAGAAACACCTGCTATTGTGTTAAGAAAAAGGATTACTTACTTTAACAAGGTTGTTGAAGTTTCTAGAGCAAGTCCTATGATAGTCCACAAAATACCCTACCCACTCCCCTCCTCTATCTGACCAGAGATGGGCTTCAGGGTGGTGGTGGTGCAATTCAAGGACCCTGAAATTATATATAAAATACTGTATATACTTTCTGAGAAGATGATGGATTTCTTTAATTATATTTTCTAAGAGATCCATGTATAATCTCCCTAAAATAAAGAACCACTACTCTTAGAAATTATTTTCTCTCCTTTTATGGATAATATAAGGAATTTTCATAATCAAGGTTTAAAATTATTTGACTCAGCATTTCCAAAAATAATAAAATATAGTCAGAAACAATTCTAAATAGATTTCATTTTTTGTTTCAGAAATGTGCTATTTACAGTATTTTATTAAAGTCAAAGTAATGAATTATAGAACAGGTGTCATCTGCATATCTGAGGTTATTGATATTCCTCCCAGCAATCTTGATTCCACCTTGTGCATCCTCCAGCCCAGCGTTTTTCATAATGTACTCTGCATATAAGTTAAATAAGCAAGGTGACAATATACAGCCTTGATGTACTTCTTTCCCTATATGGAACCAGTCTGCTGTTCCATGTCCATTTCTAAATCGTTCTTCCGGACCTGCATATGGATTTCTTAAGAGGCTGGTCAGGTGGATGGGTATTCCCATCTCTTGAAGAATATTCCACAGTTTGTCATGATCCACACAGTCAAAGGCTTTGGCATAGTCAATAAAGCAGAAATAGATGTTTTTCTGGAACTCTCTTGCTTTTTACATGACACAGCAGATGAAGGCAATTTGATCTCTGGTTCCTCTGCCTTTTCTAAAACCAGCTTGAATATCAGGAAGTTCACAGTTTATATACTATTGAAGCCCAGCTTCAAGAATTTTGAGCATTACTTTGCTAGTGTGTGAGATGACTGCAATTGTGTGGGCATTTGAGCATTCTTTGGCTTTACATTTCTTTGGGATTGGAATGAAAACTGAACTTTTGCAGTTCTGTGGCCACTGCTGAGTTTTCCAAATTTGTTGGCATACTGAGGGCAGCACTTTCACAGCATCATCTTTCATGATTTGAAATAACTGGGATTCCATCACCTCGACTGGCTTTATTCATAGTGATGCTTTCTAAGGCCCTTTTGACTTCACATTCCAGGATGTCTGGCTCTAGGTGAGTGATCACANTCCACAGTTTGTCATGATCCACACAGTCAAAGGCTTTGGCATAGTCAATAAAGCAGAAATAGATGTTTTTCTGGAACTCTCTTGCTTTTTACATGACACAGCAGATGAAGGCAATTTGATCTCTGGTTCCTCTGCCTTTTCTAAAACCAGCTTGAATATCAGGAAGTTCACAGTTTATATACTATTGAAGCCCAGCTTCAAGAATTTTGAGCATTACTTTGCTAGTGTGTGAGATGACTGCAATTGTGTGGGCATTTGAGCATTCTTTGGCTTTACATTTCTTTGGGATTGGAATGAAAACTGAACTTTTGCAGTTCTGTGGCCACTGCTGAGTTTTCCAAATTTGTTGGCATACTGAGGGCAGCACTTTCACAGCATCATCTTTCATGATTTGAAATAACTGGGATTCCATCACCTCGACTGGCTTTATTCATAGTGATGCTTTCTAAGGCCCTTTTGACTTCACATTCCAGGATGTCTGGCTCTAGGTGAGTGATCACACCATCATAATTATCTGGGTCATGAAGATTTTTTTGTATAGTTCTTCTGGGTATTCTTGCCACCTTTTCTTAATATCTTCTGCTTCTGTTAGGTCCATACCATTTCTGTCCTTTATCGAGACCATCTTTGCATGAAATGTTCCCTTGGTATCTCTAATTTTCTTGAAGAGATCTCTAGTCTTTCCCATTCTATTGTTTTCCTCTATTCCTTTGCATTGATCACTGAGGAAGGCTTTCTTATCTCCTTGCTATTCTTTGGAACTCTGCATTCAAATGGAAATATATTTCCTTTTCTCCTTTGTTTTTGCTTCTCTTCTTTCACAGCTGTTTGTAAGGCCTCCTCAGGCAGCCATTTTGCTTTTTTGCATTTCTGTTCCATGGGGATGGTCTTAATCTCTGTCTCCTGTACAATGTCATGAACCTCCGTCAATATTTCATCAGGCACTCTGTTTATCAGTTCTAGTCTCATAAATCTATTTCTCACTTCCACTGTATTACCATAAGGGATTTGATTTAGGTCATACTTGAATGGTCTAGCGGTTTTCCCTACTTTCTTCAATTTAAGCCTGAATTTGGCAATAAGGAGTTCATGATCTGAGCCACAGTCAGCTCCCAGTCTTGTTTTTGCTAACTGTAGAGAGCTTCTCCATCTTTGGCTGCAAAGAATATAATCAATCTGATATTGGTGTTGACCATCCGGTGATGTTCATGTGTAGAATCTTCTCTTGTGTTGTTGGAAGAAGGTGTTTGCTATAAACAGTGCGTTCTCTTGGTAAAACTCTATTAGCCTTTGCCCTGCTTCATCCCATATTCCAAGGCCAAATTTGCCTGTTACTCCAGGTGTTTCTTGACTTCCTACTTTTGCATTCCAGTCTCCTATAACAAAAAGGACATCTTTCTTGGGTGTTAGTACTAAAAGGTCTGTAGGTCTTAATAGAACTGTTCAACTTCAGCTTCTTCAGCATTACTGGCCGTCAAACCTGTGCTCCACTGGAGATTCCTCAACACTCATAGGCAAGTCTGACTCAGTCTTTTGTGGGGACATTGCTCATTTCTCCTGGCTGCTGGTGTGTGCAAGGTTTTTTTTTTTTTTTTCTCTCCAAGTGTCTGTTTCTCCGATCCTGTGGAAGTTCTATAATGACGTCCCATTGGCCTCCAAAGTCATATTCCCTGGGGTTTCTCATCTGCTCACCAGCTCTATGGTGGGGTTAATGGCAACCTTCTCCACAAGGGCTTATGCCACGTGGTGCATGACCCAGGTCTGCTGCTCATAGCCCCTGTCACTGAGGCAGGCCACTGCTGACCTGTACCTCTGCAGGAGAAACTCAAACAATCAAAGGCAGTTCTGGCTCAGTTTCTTTGGCATCTCTGTATCTTGGTGTGCACAAGATTTTGTTTGAGCCCTCCAAGCATCTCTGGTGAGTATGGAGTTTGATTCTAACTGCAATTTTGCCCCTCTGACTATGTTGTTGGGGCTTCTCCTTTGCTCTTGGACCTGGAGCATCTTCTTTTAGGAGGAATCCAACCGTCTCCTGTCGATGGTTGTTTAGCAGCTAGTTGCAATTTTGGAGTTCACACGAAAGAAGATGAGCACGTATTCTTCTATTACTCCATCTTAATATCAAGATACAGCCCATGGAATTCTCCAAGCCAGAATATTGGAGTGGGTAGTCTTTCCCTTCTCCAGAGGATCTTCCTAACCCAGGGGTTTAACCCAGGTCTCCCACATTGAAGGTGAATTCTTTACTAGCTGAGCCACCAGGGAAACCCACTTATACTTTAAATATCATATTTATATTCACTGCCATAATGAATGTCAAGAATTATTTCCCCCCCTTTTTTTTTGAGGAATTTATGGTTTTAGGTCTTATATTTAAGCCTCTTATCCATTTTAATATAATTTTGTAGTGGAGTAAGATCCAAGTCTAGTTTTATTCTTTTCTGTTGAGTTTCCTTTCCTTTTTTCAGTAAGAATTATTTAAAAGATTATCTTCTTTCATTGAATATTTTTGGCTTCCTTATGAAATATTTGTTGACTACATATTCATGAGTTTATCTTTGGGATT
>SJYH01007439.1:17439-38100 GCA_006408735.1 Sylvicapra grimmia | reverse complement strand
GTGTTACCTACAGTTTTGTTTTTCTTTCTCAGGATTGATTTGTCTATTTGGAACTTTTTCATTCATATGAATTTTTTAATTATTTTCCTTGTTACTATTTTAACAGATGTATCTCTAATACTGTACCATTATTAAAATTATGTTTATTCCTAAAAACATTAAAAAGATATAGTTGTGATCTCTTATTTTATATATCCACTTCCTTTTTCCTTTTTTTGATTGAAGTGCATAGCTCAATTGGTAAAGAATTTACCTGCAATATAGGAGATCCCAGTTTGATTCCTGGGTTGAGGATATTCACTGGAGAAGGGATAAGCTACCCACTCTAGTATTCTTGGGCTTCCCTTATGGCTTGTCTGGTAAAGAATCTGCCTGTAATGTGGGAGACCTGGGTTTGATCCCTGGGTTGGGAAGATCACCCTGGAGAAGGGAAAGGTTACCCACTCCAGTATTTTGGCCTGGAGAATTCATGGACTGTATAGTCCATGGGGTCACAGAGTCACACACGACTAAACTACTTTCACTTCATTGGAAAAAAGGAAGTGGCAATATGTCTATCTAATATTTCCTCTGAGAAATTATGCAACAACTCACAAACAACATGAGTGCTTCTAAGAACTCTGCTGCCCTGCAATATGGAGTATGTTCAAAAAGGCATATGACTTAATCAAGGTCTACCTGTTGCATTGAAACTTCTTCTGGGAATTTTCTGAGAGAAACAGGTGCTTATATCTCTAGAAATAACCGTATGAAAAGTGGGCAGAAACTCACACATCCATGCTGAGAGTTCAACCTACAAAAGACAACACTGAGAAAAGCAGCAGCAGCAGAGAAAAGATAACTTAAAACTTCATCAAAGTGACATTTTCTGAGTCAGGATTAAGCCTTGAATGATCTACAACTGGATTGAAACTGTTTGTTTACTTCTGATCCCAGCAGTCTGACACTCAGTTTAGGAACATCTTTTCCAGTGATAGGGTATTACTCTGCCCCTGATTCTTCCATAGTTCTTAGCAACTTAAAATACTCTTTGGTGGAAAATATTAATAATCTGAGAAGAAGAGCAAAAATGTGGTAAATAGAAGAAACACATTTGTTTTTACTCTCATCACTGTTAAAATGTTATAAGTTATAGATATAATTTGGCTGTTCAGAATTTAAAATCTTCATTATATTATGTATGACAAGTACTTTTTTCAAAATTGGGATTTCATATACACCCATGGTGGATTCATGTCAATGTATGGCAAAACCAATACAGTATTGTAAAGTAAAATAAAGTAAAAATTAAAAAAAATAAAATAAAATAAAAAATAAAAAAATAAAAATATAATGGATAATTTGGAATGTTTTATGTATAAATTATAAATATATAATACTAATATACACCTGTATATACTTTAAAATATATAAATAAACATGTAATAAATATATGCATGAATATCAGTTCAGTTCAGTTCAGTCGCTCAGTCATGTCTGACTCATTGTGATCCCATGAATCACAGCACACCAGGCCTCCCTGTCCATCACCAACTCCCGCAGTCCACCCAAACTCACGTCCATCAAGTCGGTGATGCCATCCAGTCATCTCATCCTCTGTTGTCCCCTTCTCCTCCTGCCCCCAATCCCTCCCAGCATCAGAGTCTTCTCCAATGAGTCAACTCTTCACATGAGGTGGCCAAAGTACTGGAGTTTCAGCTTTAGCATCATTCCTTCCAAACAACACCCAGGACTGATCTCATTTAGAATGGACTGGTTGGATCTCCTTGCAATCCAAGGGACTCTCAAGAGTCTTCTCCAACACCACAGTTCAAAAGCATCAATTCTTCGGTGCTCAGCTTTCTTCACAGTCCAACTCTCACATCCATACATGACCACTGAAAAAACCATAGCCTTGACTAGACGGACCTTTGTTGGCGAAGTAATGTCTCTGCTTTTCAGTATGCTATCTAGGTTGGTCATAACTTTTCTTTCAAGGAGTAAGAGTCTTTTAATTTCATGGCTGCAATGAATATAAATTTATATATAATTATAAATTAATAAATAATTTATAAAATTATTCATTAAAGCATGTCATAGTTATGTTCAAATAATTGATGAGAAAATAAATAAGAATATATTCATTAAAAAAATTGAGAAACTATTTATAAACCTCTTGGGGGTAAAGAAATTTTAGGATAAGAGCACTAGGTTAGGCACAAAAATGGTCCAAAACAATTCTATAGGACAATAAAATCATAATTTGGGAAATGATAATTTCTTCCAGACAGAAATATACCAGTTAACAATTAATTTCAATGTATTTTAACTCAAAAGTTAGAGAAAAGTAAAAACAACAACAACATAAAACATGCACACATTTTCCAAAAGATATGCACTGAGTATTAAACTGAATATTGTAATCACCAGAGTCAAGGCCCTCATTTGCTGAGATTTGTCTTGATCTCTTATTGCAGATAAATTTTCCTAGGAGTGCAAAATCCCTTACATTTTTCTAATAAAAACTTTAGCACACTTAGAACATCAAGGAGAATATACACAAAGCCATGAAGTGAGAAACCAGATAGCTGATTTCCTCCCATCAGTGACATGGAGCACATATTTCTAAAGGACACCAAAACTCTGGGTAAGATTCTAATAGAGACTATTTCGCCACCAGATTATTATGCAGTGCAATATTTTCACCAAAGAGGACAAAATCTTGTAAAATAGGAAATTTCATTTACTATAGCAAAGGAGACAATCATTTTAAGAATTGTATTAAAAGTACTCAGGATGTAATTAGTTGTGACAACACATTTGAAAATAATAGAAAAAAATATGGGTAAAATGCAAGTTGTTTTTTCAACATAATCAGAGGCTTTTGGAGCATTGAGGATGAGATAAATTGGAATTCCAGAAAAAAAAGGTGCGACTCTACCACAGAAGGCTGAGAATCGCTAAGTTTCTTGTACTTATAGGAGCACCTGAGTGGGCTCAGGCTTAGATCAAGATGAAAGACTCCATTGACAGAGAGAAAGCAACAGGCTTTTGGCTTTGCTCCATACTTAAATCTGTGTTTGAAAGTGAAAGTCGCTCAGTCCTGGTGGATTCTTTGTGACCCCTTGGACTATACACGTCCATGGAGTTCTCCAGACCAGAATACTGGAATTGGTAGCCTTTCCCTTATTAAGGGGATGTTCACAACCCAGGGATTGAACCCAGGGCTCAGGGCATTTCAGGGGGATTCATTACCAGCTGAGCCACAAAAGAAGCCCAAATCTGTGCTTACTTATTCATAATCAGACTATGTGTACTCTTCAGGGTAAAAGTTTTTCAACTGATTTAACTGATTCAATTGATTTAACCTGGGTTGCATAGGCTCAGTATTGGTCTTTAAGAATTTACTTAGAAAATTAGGTGAAGATATATCTCCCATTTAACATATCAGGTTCCTTTCCCTCTCTTATCCTTCATTTTTATTCAGGAAAACCTACCACACTATGTGAGACTATGGGGAAAGCTGACATGTGGTTGTTTCGAAGTTACTGGGATTTTGAATTTCCTCAACCTTACTTACCTAATACTGAATTTGTTGGAGGACTGCACTGCAAGCCTGCAAAGCCCCTACCTAAGGTAATTAAATGTGCTTATTATTGTCCTATGTGAATGAAGTGTGAAGTGTTAGTCACTCAGTCATATCTGACTCTTTATGACCCTATGGACTGTAGCCTGCCAGGGTCTTCTGTCCATGGAATTTTCCAGGCAAGAATACTGGAGTGGAATTACCATTCCCTTCTCCAGGGGATCTTCCCGACCCAACTATGAGTCCTTATCTCAAAATGACTTCTGGTTTATTGTTAACAATATTTGATCCCCAAATGGAGAAAACAGACATAGAATTTAATGGTCATTATTTTCTTAGACTATACACTACATTAAGAAGGTGAATAACCTTTATTTTGTATTATGTATTATTATCTAATAAAGTAGTCCTCAATGTTTTATTTTCTTGTTCAAAGTCCATTAACTATTCATGAAAATGTGTTTTATATAAATTTTAAACTATTTCCTAGTATCTTATAAATACTATATTATAATTGAACATAAAGATATCATTGTATCTTTAGTCAAATCATCTCTAAACATAGTGTAATGGTTAATTTTAAGTGTCAACTTGCCTGGCCGGGTACCCAGGTATTGAGACAAACATTTTTCTAGAAGTTATTCAGAGGCTATTTTTAGATGAAATTAACTTTGAAATATGTGGACCTTGATTAACAAATTACTCTCCATTGTGTGGGTAAGCCTCATTCAATTAGTTGAAGATGTGACTAGAACCGGAGAAGGCAATAGCAAGCCACTCCAGTACTCTTGCCTAGAAAATCCCATGGATGGAGGAGCCTGGTAGGCTGCAGTCCATGGGGTCGCTAGAAGTCGGATGCGACTGAGCGACTTCACTTTCACTTTTCGCTTTCACACAATGGAGAAGGAAATGGCAACCCACTCCAGTGTTCTTGCCTGGAGAATCCCAGGGACAGGGGAGCCTGTTGGGCTCCTGTCTATGGGGTCGCACAGAGTCGGACACGACTGAAGCGACTTAGCAGCAGCAGCAGCAGCAGTGACTAGAACAAAAGTCTGAATTCTGCTCATAGGCCGCCTTCATACTTGAACTACAGCAGTGGCTCTTCTCTGAGTCTCCAGCCTGCAGATTAAACTTGACAGCCTCCATAACCATGGGCGTGAGTGCTAAGTCCCTTCAGTCTGGTCTGACTCTTTGAGACCCCAGAGACTGCAACCTGCCAGACTTCTCTGCTCATGGGATTTTCCAGGCAAGAATACTGGAATTGGTTGCCATTTCCTTCTCCAATAACCATGTGAGAAATCCCTTAATATAAATTTCTTCCCTGTTTTTCCATTTCACGCCTCAAAAACACATTTTTTTTTTTTGTCTTACTTAATTGACTTAGTTTTGCTAGTATTTAAACAGAGGATGAAAAGATTTATTTCAGTACGATTAAATATATTGTCTTTATTTTTAATTCAAAGCTATATATTTCTACTATATTCCTATAACCCTCAGAGTATGCTTTATAGGTATTTCTGCATTACTTGTCTGGTCAGGAGTTACATGGCTACTTCATTCATAACTGTATATGTGGAAGCTTATATAAAATAAACAAATCTAATCAAAATAAAAGAAAATAGAAGTTTAGAAAACAAAGAAAAGTAAATATACCAAAATTGTGTCATTGTACTGACCATGATTCAAAAGAAAAAATGAAAACAACCTTATTAGCGTCTAAGACGAAATAAAAATTGCAGCACCAGAACTATTCAATTTAAAGGTAGAAATTTGCTCTGCCAGCTACTGCTGTGTAGACTTGGACAAATAACTTAACCTTACAGAGATAGATCTCCCATCTGTAAATGTATACATATCTCATAAAATCATCACATATCCAAGTTAAACGATACATATAAAGAGCTCAGCAAATGGCAAAAGATAACAGGCAGTCAATGACTTGTAAACACAAACACACATGAACAAAGACACACTCATACCTCAATATGGTTTACCAAATGAGCTTTTAGTAACAATAATTTTTAATTCACCTAATAAGGATTTCAGGTCATCTATTATACACTGAAATCATTAACATATGAAAGTACAGAATTACTCTAATAATTCAGACACATTGAGAAAAGAGTGTGGCATTTATTATAACTGTAAGCTTTTATATTACAAAGACTGTTTTTTTTTCACAGGAGTTCGAAGAGTTTGTTCAAAGTTCTGGAAAAGATGGAGTTGTGGTGTTTACTCTGGGGTCGATGATCAAAAACCTCTCAGAAGAAAAGTCTAATATGATTGCATCAGCCCTTGCCCAGATTCCACAGAAGGTCATTCCCCCCCCAACCCCCCAGGGACAGCTGTTTTAAAATCCATGAAGTTCACAGTAAAAGTATACTTGTACAATGTAGGAAAGGGTATTGATATTATTAGTCTCAACTTAAGTGAGCTCTAAAGAAAATGTATAAATGATAAAAGGGGATTTTTGATTGCAGTCTTGCTTTAAACCTGGCATTTTTAACAGGAAATTATATTGCAGTATTTTCTTTAAATAATAAATGAAAATTAATCATTTGCTATTGTTAAACTATCAGTCAGCTTTGTGCATTAGATTTTAAGGCATCCATGTAACATAACACTTTTTGCTATTCTTATTTTTTTTTAAATCTGAAGCATATAAACAAGTTATAAATAACATGACAGAGAATAAAGGGAAAGATATTCAAAATAATAGGCTTGATTCTCAAAATGTCTTGGGACTATATTTTCTAGTAATTACTGATTTTGAGCATTGTCATAATTGAACCTGGAAATAAGAGCTTAGATTCTAAAAATAATTCTAAATAATGATTCTTCTAATAATGCTAAATAATGAATCCTAAAAACAATCCTAAATGAAACCCTAAATAGTGATTCTTCAACATTTAAAACTTTAACAATACAGTAAAAGATTTAGGAGTATACTTTACAATGTTCCAGCAAACTATCATTTTTTATTGATACCATTCTGGGTTTTAACTGAGTGACATATCTTTTCTCAATTCAGTTCAGTCGCTCAGTCATGTCCAACTCTTTGTGACACCTTGAGTTGCAGCACGCCAAGCCTCACTGTCCATCACCAACTCCAATGGGTCAGGAAGATCCCCTGGAGGACAGCATGGTAACCCACTCCAGGAATCTTACCTAGAGAATCCCCATGAACAGAGGAGCCTGGCAGGCTGCAGTCCATGGGGCTGCAAAGAGTCAGACACAACTGTGTGACTGGATGCCATGATGGTTACACAATGTGGATGTTTTTAATGCTGCCAAACTCTAGACTTAGAATACTTTAAAATGATAAATATGATTATAAATATTTTACTGTATGAGTCTACATTACTAGTAAGTATGTAAAAAATAGTTCAAAAGAGGTAAATAACATCCCTTCCCTTTGCCTCTGAAATCTTTGTCTCAAAAATCCCCTTTACCAGAGTGACTTAGTAACACTATATGTAGTTCTTTCAGATACAGATTGTCATTTTCTTCATTTACGTCTTCATCATTTGTCTTCATTGGGTTAAATTAGAATTAACCTGAAGATGAAAGGCTATTGACTAGGATCATTGCAAGCCTTTCAAAATATGGCTGTAGTATTTATGTTTTAAAAACATTCATTACCTAATCACTTAGGGACTCAGTTTGCTTGTGCATTACCTGGAGGCATCAAATTTGATTGAAGTGAAGTCGCTTAGCCTTATCTGACTCTTCACAACCCCGTGGACTATAGCTTGCCAGGTTCCCCCGTCCGTGGAGTATTCCAGGCAAGGATACTGGAGTGGGTTGCCATTTCCTTCCCAGGGGATCTTCCCAATCCAGGGGTCAAACCCAGTCTCCAGTATTGTGGGCAGATTCTTCACCATCTGAACCATCAGGGTTGGTTAACTTCTTCTGACAGGATGTGATTCTAAAATCTTCTAATAAAGACATTTATCTTAATAGGTTCTGTGGAGATACACAGGAAAGAAACCAGAAACACTAGGAGCCAATACCCGGCTATATGAATGGATTCCACAGAATGATCTCCTTGGTAAGACCAAAGAGAAGAAACATAAACAGAGCTGAATGAGGTATAATCTGAATGATTATTCAATAACAGATATCAAGAAATTTGTATTTAAAATAAGGAAAAAAAACTTTAATAAATCTTCACATTGCTTCAGGATTTTTGAAAGAAAGGTTTATTCATGACACTTGTTAAAGACTGTAAGGCACACTTTATTCAAGGCCATCACCATAAGTATAGTTATTAGTGCAATGGACTTTTATGATAAAACAGAGAGACTGGAAACAATTTGCATGCAGAAAGAAAAATGGGGAATTTATCACAAAAGAACATACTGGAAGTTCATTGGATGGAAAAGTGCAGAGCTCAACTGACCTAGTAGAATGCTTGCTAAAACTGATCAATGCAGAGATAGTGGAGCCACAAAATCAAATTCTAGTTGAGAAGAGTTCAGAGGAACCTGACTAGACCTTGGTGACTCTCCCATTTATGACATAATCTCTCCCTCTTCAGGATCAAGGTCAGAGAAATTACCTTTAGATGAGGCTTTCATTAACTTTTGTATACAATATTGCAACATACTCCTGATTCTCTTCACCATATTCTCACACCTCTCTTCTCTATGGAAAGAAAAATCTGGCAAACCATTTCACCTATTTTCATATATAATATAAATGGCTGCATATTAGTGTATCAGTTCAGTTCAGTCGCTCAGTTGTGTCCGACTCTTTGCGACCCCATGAATCACAGCACGCCAGGCCTCCCTGTCCATCACCAACTCCAAGAATTCACNTCTTCTCATGAGGTGACCAAAGTACTGGAGTTTCAGCTTTAGCATCATTCCTTCCAAAAAAATCCCAGGGTTGATTTCCTTCAGAATGGACTGGTTGGATCTCCTTGCAGTCCAAGGGACTCTCAAGAGTCTTCTCCAACACCACAGTTCAAAAGCATCAATTCTTCGGCACTCAGCCTTCTTCACAGTCCAACTCTCACATCCATGCATGACCACAGGAAAAACCATAGCCTTGACTAGACAGACCTTAGTCGGCAAAGTAATGTCTCTGCTTTTGAATATACTATCTAGGTTGATCATAACTTTTCTTCCAAGGAGTAAGCGTCTTTTAATTTCATGGCTGCAGTCACCATCTGCAGTGATTTTGGAGCCCCCCAAAATAAAGTCTCTGATACTGTTTCCACAGCAAAAGAGACACAGATGTATAGAACAGTCTTTTGGACTCTGTAGGAGAGGGAGAGGGCGGGATATTTGGGAGAATGGCATTGAAACATGTATAATATCATGTAAGAAATGAATCGCCAGTCTAGGTTCGATGCAGGATACAGGATGCTTGGGGTTGGTGCACTGGGATGACCCAGAGGGATGGTAAGGGGAGGGAGGTGGGAGGGGGGTTCAGGAGTGGGAACACCCATGGCAGATTCATGTTCATGTATGGCAAAACCAATACAGTATTATAAAGTAAAAAAACAAAAACAAAACATATTATTTGAAAGCCACACATGTTTGTGTTCCTCATAAAGAATGAAATTGGGAAAATACAGAAAACAATAAAAATGCCAACCATCATGCCAGTCTCAGAGACAAATATGCTACATAAATTGACTCCTTCTGTTCCAGGAGTTGTCTGACATGTATAGATTAGTAGCTGGTTGTCTACAGAATTGAAATCACACTGAATATACCACGGTGTACCCTGATTATTTTTTTCTAAGCTTACATCATGAGCACATTCGTGGGTCATGAAACATTTGTTAACATCATTACGTTGAATGGTTGGGGAATATTCTATTGTGTGATACACTATAATTCCTTGTAACCAATCCATATCTTAGAGGAAATTATAATGCCATATTTCAGTGACCATCCTGGAATGTAGATCTTTGATGGTAAGTTTCAGATGGCAGGGTCTGTATCTGTTTTACCTGCCACTGCATACTTTGTGTTCACCCCAAGGTTGGATAGACTGTAGACAGTCAGTGTTTGAATACAGACTTGCTTCTCGTTTGACTAACTCCTTGATTGTTTCCTTATTAGACATTGCCAGTAGATAGGGTTCCATCCTATAGTTGATATGGCAACCCTATCAGTATAAATTATGAGGTCCACCAGCTTAGTATAGTTCTAAAGAGAAGATGTGGGAGGAAAAGCAGGAATTCCAAACTCGGGAGTCCACAGACTGATAAAGCAGAGAGAGTTGACGGACTGATAAAGTGGAGCAAGCCGACGGCCATCTCTGCTTTGAATAATACATTTTGGGACTGGGAAATCCAACGTGGTTCCTGACTTAATAGCTGACAAGCTAGTTTATGTAATGAAACAGTCTACGTGTGGTTCACATTTTGACAACATAGTTATTTGTTAATTCCACATGCTTAATAAACGTATCCTTCTCTGTGTAATTAAGAATCTCATTATCATTGCACAGATGCTGTCTGCCTGGAACAGGTGAAGTTCATCAATTTAATTAGATCAAACAATTAAAAATAGCCAAGCACCCACTCACTCCACCTGGACCCTGCACTGCATGCTAGAAGCAGAGAGATGCCTAAGACACTGTGACCCTCAAGATCTAGATGAGAAGACTGGAGAACAATTGCAGTACCTGATATATGGAGGTAGATGATGGGCGGATGGATGGATAAATGGATGGATGAGGTCTGATGAAGGCATTATCCGCAACACAATTGTGAAACATTCTTTAACACCATTATTTTGAATGGTTGGGAATATTCGAACTGTTGAGGCTGTAGAAATGGAAAAGCAGGGAAGCCTTCCATGGGGAAGTGATTTTTAAATGATGAACAGGAATTTGTCAGAGAAATAAGGGGTGCTGCGAAAGGCTGTAGAGAGTGAAAATGCATGGTTGCAAGAGGAAGATGAACAGACGATCATGGCTGGAGATGAGGATGGTGGCAGATGATGGAGAGAGGTGCTTGAGTTCATATTTGGCTGATCATGACTTGTTCAAAGACTTTGGGTTTCCCCCTAAGGACACCCTAAAATGAAGATATGTGTGCACATGGTTTCTTTGGGAATTGATCCCAGGAAGTAAGATGAAGCAATATGGCAGTGAGGCAGGAGAGAGGAAAACCTATCAACCTATAAAACGGCTTACCCCAGTGACGGAGCGCACTTCTGGTGGGGACCTTCTAAACCATGCAGGACATGCCTGGTGATTCTCCCAGTTCAGGTATTTATCTGCCAACTCCCATCATGCACTTGAGGACACTCCTGGGGCATTAACTCCTAGACACTTCCACCTTACATCAAGCCAGGGCCAAGTGGCAAACCAGAACGCGACCTCAGGCAGAGAACTGCAGGAATCTGATGGCATGAGCTGGGGCTATGCACTGACCTCAGGGGGGTTGGCTGGGCAAGTGGGGCGTCTAAAGCCTATGGGTAACAAGCTAGATCTCGGCAAGACAACACTGTGATTCAGTTCAGTTCAGTTCACTCGCTCAGTCGTGTCCGACTCTTTGCGACCCCATGGACTGCAGCACTCCAGCCTCCCTGTCCATCACCAACTCCCGGAGCGCACTCACACTCATGTCCATTGAGTCAGCGATGCCATCCAACCATCTCATCCTCTGTCGTCCCCTTCTCCTCTCACCTTCAATCTTTCCCAGCATCAGGGTCTTTTCCAGTAAGTAAGTTCTTCGCATCAGGTGGCCATAGTATTGGTTTCCGCTTCAGCATCAGTCCTTCCAATGAATATTCAGGACTGATCTCCTTTAGGATGGACTGGTTTATCTCCTTGCAGTCCAAGAGACTTTCAAGAGTCTTCTCCAACACCACAGTTCAAAAGCATCAAATCTTTGGCACTCAGCTTTCTTTATAGTCCAAGTCTCACATCCATGCATGACTACTGGAAAAACCACAGCCTTGACTAGGCGGACCTTTGTTGGCAAAGTAATGTCTCTGCTTTTTAATATGCTGTCTAGGTTGATCATAGCTTTTCTTCCAAGGAGCAAGCATCTTTTAACTTCATGGCTGCAGTCACCATCTGCAGTGATTTTGGAGCCCAAGAAAATAAAGTCTGACACTGTTTCCATTGTTTCCCCATCTATTTGCCATGAAATGATGGCACCAGATGCCATGATCTTAGTTTTCTGAATGTTGAGTTTTAAGCCAACTTTTCCACTCTCCTTTCATCAAGGGGCTCTTTAGTTCTTCACTTTCCGCCATAAGGGTGGTATCATCTGCGTATCTGAGGTTATTGATATTTCTCCAAACAATCATGATTAGACAAGAACAATCTTTTTCCAGTGACTTAACACCATCAGTAATTCCTGCCTTGGGTGTTCAGTTTCCTAAAGCCTGCAATGGACTTCTTTCTTGCTTTTCATGTAATTGCAACCTTTCTCTGCTTGAATGTCACCCACTCAGTGAGGTCATCTTTGATGATTCAATCTGCAGAGTGTCTTCCTCCGTGATTATTCTATAACAGCATCTTGATCCTTTCCAGGGGTATATCATGTAGTATGCATGCATGTATGCATATATGCATATGTATATACATATGTATGCTTGTGTATATATAGCGTATGTCCACGTGTGCATATATTTGTTTCATCTTTGGCTGTGTGCCTATTCCCATTATTTGCCATTGCGTTCTAGACACCCAACACGTTGCCTGGCACAGAGCAGGTGCTCAGTGAAGTCTGCTAGGTAAAGGAATCGGGTCAACNGCCTCTGCTTGGCCCTGGGAAGGGAAGTCCAGGTCTCGGCACTGCACGGAGCCACTTTCTCATCGTGGGGATGGGCTCTAGAGAACAGGGCTCCTTTCAGTTGCATCTCTTGGGGCTTAAAATATTTGCCCTCCTTAATGCATTCCTGCCTAGATGCATCCCTTAATCACCTCAAATCCAGGATTTCAGCCTCACTGATGTAATTAGCTCCTTGGAAGGTTTAGGAGTTTTTGTGTGAGAGCTTGGGGGCCCCTGGGAAGGAAGGATTGCCAGATCAAATCTGAATTTTGCTAAATCTGGCAACCCAACTGGGATTGACCTTCTGCTGGGGCCCTGGAGAGTTGGGAGGGGGGAAAGTGGCTTTCCCTCCAAGCTGGCTTGGTGTGTACCACGCTCCCTCCCCTCTACCCCCACAGACTTCACTCCTGCCCCGCACTGCCCAGCTGGCTTCTCAGAGGCCAGTGTGACCCCATACACCGTCAAAAGAGACAGCTTGTAGCAAGGTCCCTTCAGTGTGCCAAAAATAGGCAGGTAGGCAGAAATCCTGAGCAGATGGGTAACCTTACCTGCTGTCTCCTTCCTCATTTCCGGACCTGCCTTAGGGGTTTAAACACAGGCTTTGAGAAAGACCCTTTTGAGTGTGAATCCTGTTTCCGTCTTTGCCAACCATGTGGCTTTGGCTAAGGAACTTCACTTCCACAAGCCTCAGTATCCTGAACCACAAAATGGGTTGATGATAATGGTAAATACCACATAGGGTGGTTGTCAGCACCCATAAAATAATGAGTGCAAGGTATTTGGCAGCATGTGTTTCAAAAAATTAAGCAACACACACATTCCTGTGTTAAATTTATGTGTGAAAATGAACTTGCTCAGTTGTGTCTGACTTTGCTTGCCAGGCTCCTCTGTCCATGGGATTTTCCAGGCAAGAATACCAGAGTGGGTTGCCATTATAATCCACAAAATTTGAAAAATTGAAATTTTATAATTTAAAAACTGCTACTAGGTATTATCTTGGATCTCATTTATCCATCAGTTTGTCTATTCAAAGAGTTACGAATAAAACTCAAATAGTGGTGCTGAGAGTATGGAGTGGGGGAGGGTCTTGTGAAGCCAGCATGACAGGCAATTCAGGGCCCCTGTGATGGAGCCTTCCTTCCTCACTTATCACTGCCCACCCACTCCTTGCAGCTCCACGCTTTCCCTGACCTTCTGTGCCATGTTTCCTGGCAGCCTGGAAAACTCACCTTTCTCTGTAAGAATTCTGCTGACATAGCATCCCTCCCACATAGAGAATTAACCCTTCTTTCTCCCGAGTGCTTCCATTAGTGCAGACTCCACATTCTAGTTCATGTGTGCAGTTGCTTATCCGTCTCCTCCAGAGAGCTGGGAGTTATCACAAGGCAGGAACTGCCTCATGCATCTTTGTCTCTGCAGAGGCCTCTCCCGGACCAAGCACAGGCCGGGCACCTGTATATATCGCTCTATTTCAATGGACCCCAGGTTTATTCAGCCCCAGGAAAGAGTTCTCTTTCCTTGGAATAGTGTGACTAGCCTGATTTTGAAAGCCCTTGACAGCATCCCCTGATGGACAGTCTTGGGTATCACTTTTTATTGCTGTTGTTTTTATTTAGTTGCTGAGTTGTGTCCGACACTTTGTGACCACATAGACTGCAGCATTCTCCACTATCTCCTGGAGTTTGCTCAAGTTCACGTCCACTGAGTCGGTGATGCCATCCAACTATCTATTCACTGTCATCCCCTTCTCCTCCTGCTCTCAATCTTTCCCAGCATCAGAGTCTTTTCCAATGAGTCGGCTCTTCGTATCAGATGGCCAAAGTATTGGAGCTTCAGCTTCAGCATCAGTCCTTCCGATGGGTATTCAGGACTGATTTCCTTTAGGATGGACTGGTTTGACCTCCTTGCAGTCCAAGAGACTCAAGGTACCACTCCTGCTTTCCACAAAAGCCAAGTCCAGACCTGACCTTGCATTAGCTGGACTCTTACTTTGACATCACTTCCCAGCCCGAGGCTGAGCCCAGCACTGTCACCTCCCAAGGAGGAAGCCTCCAGGCTCCTCCCATCACCAGGGTCCCCTGCCTCTATCTTCTTGTCAGAACAATGAAGCCCCAGCTCGGAAAGGCAGGGTGTTCAGGAGACAGGCTGACAGCCCAATGGAACTTTCTGTCAGCTCGCTGACATGCCTGGCATCCCCACACCCCTGACTCAGCCTGACCAAGGCTCGACGTTTATAACAGAGCACAGGGGGCCCTTAGCTGGCCCTCCACTGCCCCCAGGACCACCACTGTTGGTGGGGGTGACGGTCCGTGGTCAGCAAGGAGAGAATAAAAGGGCCACCACCAACTGATGTCAGAGCTGCACGTGAGCAATTAGAGATGCTTGGGGAAACGTGTCATCGTCATGCAAGAGGGCTTTGAGTTGATGGTTAACTTTAAAAAAAATTATGTTTAATTGAAGGATAATTGCTTTACAGTATTGTGTTGGTTTCTGCCATACATCAACATGAATCCATGCAGCTCACTCCTGGTTTGAAGTGAAGTTATCGTAACCCTGATTTAGCCTGAGAATAACAAGGCAGGAAAAAAAATAAGTACAAAAACAAGCACACTTATGTAATTTGAATACGTGTCTCCTTAAATCCATGCTGGACAGTCTAACATCATTTCCAACAGTACAATTAAAAATAGCTAAGTGGGCATCACGTGCTGTGTTGACTACTTGTATAAATTACTGAATGAGTTTTCTCATTTTACAAATGGGAAAAATGAGACTTGTAAAAGAGATGATACATAATCAGCAAGTAGCAGGGCACACATCACATAATCAGCAAGAAGCAGGGCTGGGGTTTGAATCCACATCCAGGTGCCAAGGCCAGAACCCTAACCTCGTGAGTAGACATGTTCTTGCCTTAGTGGCTGAGGATTTGGTTGGAACCTCTATTTGGTCTGCACCTCTTCTGCCAGCTCACGAAAATGAATGCCTGCTCCAGGCAGAGGAACAGGACATGAATGCCAGACAGATGTTATGGATACAAAGATAGCAATGAAGCCGAGGAGGATGAAAAGCATCCTTAGCGCCCAAATATTCCCTGTGGGCTCTTTCTCTTGCCATTTTGCACTAAAGTGCATCCCTTGCTCTCAGCCCACAGACTCCCTCCCCTATCAAGAAGTCAGTCCTTCCATCAGGTGGGCACATAGCCCAGCAACATGGGATTGAGAAAAGCCCAAAAGTGGAAGAGCTCACAGCCTTGAGATTTTGAAAATAACCATTCATTCCAGTGTGACACAGATGGGTACCATTTCATGAGGACTTCCCTCCTGCACACACAACAAGCTGGGTCCTACATCTGCTTTTATGAGCAAACATGGAAATGGTACAGGATAATTATGCCGTTATGTCTTCTCTCTGATGTAGGGCGTGACTTGGATAGAATCACAGTCACCATTTACTGTACTCTCACTTGATATTGGCACTGTATTAAGGATTCCATTCTCTTGTTAACTGCATAACAATCTGAGGAGGGTGGTGCTATGATGTGAATTTTACACATGGGAAAATTGAGACTTAGATTAAGTATCTTGGTTAAGATCATCCAGTAAATTGTTGAAGTTGGCATGCAAATACAGGTTGGTTGAGTTTAAACCTCTGTGCCCTGCTGCTGCTGCTGCTGCTAAGTCGCTTCAGTCGTGTCTGACTCTGTGCGACCCCTTAGACGGCAGCCCACCAGGCTCCCCCGTCCCTGGGATTCTCCAGGCACCTAAACTAGCATACACTAATACAGAAGACTGAAATGAATATGAATTCGTTCTTTAATGCATGACATTTCATGTGCATTACCCACTACAATGTACTACCACCCAAATGACAGTGATATCTAATTCCTGGTGAATTCTTCCAAGTGTCAGGCTCTACTAGAAGTTCCCTGCATCACTGATTCTCAAATTTGACCTTGCACTGGAGTCCCCTGGTGGGCTTGTTAAAACGCAGGTTGTTGGCTTCCATGCCAGAGTTTCAGACTCCATACTTGGTCTAGGGTGAGACCCAAGGACTTGCATTTCTAACAACTTCCAGGTGATGCCAATGGTCCAGGAACCATGCTGTGGAAAACCACAGCTCTATATGAATCTACTCACTGACTACTCACATCTCCACTTTCATCCTCATTGTGAAGATGAAGAAACCAAGATCCTCAAGGTTAAGTAGCTTGCCCAAATAAAGAGAAGTATGCCTTTAGCCTGAGTTTCTCTTCTTTAAGCTGAGCCCAGAATAGCTTTATTTCTCTCTTCTTGATACTAAAAGCAAACCCCACCGTAAGAGCTGAAAGCCCAGGGCCCAGTTTACCCAGCTCAGGGCCATATTGTGAAGTTATTCTGATGCTTTGTCTGGTGTATATCCTGGGTTTAGTAATATCAAGTGGAGCCCAAATGGTTTAGGAGAAAGAAAGTATGCACCAGCCCCATTGTGTACACACTTATTCAGCCCGCCAGCACTTATGAGCTTCTTCTGGGGACTCAGCAGTGCTCTAGACAACAGGAAGGATTCTCAGAAAGGAGAGAAGATAAGCTTCCAGAACTAAGCACAGGGCGGAGAAACAAGGTCTAAAGGATGATCATCGCTGGGAATTCAACCAAGGAACCAGGCAGGCAAGCAGGGGTATGATGACATGATGACAATAGTTCATAATGGTCATCACAATAACTGTCGAGAGCCAGGTTCTCTGAAAAAGGACTCTGAGTGCAGACCTGCATGCAGAGTGCTTATTGGGAAGTATTCTTGGGAACAGCATCTGCAAAGGAGTGAGGGAAGCAGAACCAGGCAGAGATAGAAGTTGAGCTGTGGAGCACCTGCAAAAGATGATCATGCCAGTCCCATAATTGTTTCAAAGATGGTTGAGTCCTTCAGAGCTGTCTCTAGTCCTTCAGAGCTGTCTCCACGGACACAAGGGGGCCCTGCATCCAACAGTGATTAGACAGGGGCTGCCCCAGCAAGGGGCAGAAACCTTGAGCAAGGCAGCTCCCTCCCCCTGACAGCTATTACTGGGGAGGGGACACAGCCATGAGTCATCAGTAGCCACAGCTTCCAGCAGGTTGGGAAAATGTGTGCCTCAGTTCTGAAGGGTGTTCTAGATGGCACAGCACAGCATCCCCTACAGTTTCATTAGGTAACATTTGAGTACTTACTAGGTTTGGGTACTGTTTACATGTTTTACATATATAAATTTATTCAAGCCTCCCAACACTATGAGATAAGAATAATAACTCTACTATACACAAGGAAACTAACAAACAGCTAAGTGGTAAGTCATAGAAGTCAAGATTCAAACCCAGGAAGTCTGTTCCAAAGACTGAACGTTTAACAACTGTTAACTGTTTCTCTGACTCTTATGAATTTAAAGAAGGGAATCATGGTGGGGGTGGATGAATAGGGAGGGGAGTTGGGGCTGGTGAGAGTGATAGGTAAGGAGGTTTTCATCTAGGAGGTAAAGATTGGCCACATCACAAGAAAGCATGGCATCACCAGTGAAGGTGGACAGGGCCTTAGAAACCATTGGGTCTATCTCAGTTTACAGGAGAAACATCTGGTCTACCTTATTTTACAGACGCAACATTGCATTACCTCATTTTACAGGAAAACCTAAGGCACAAGATGGGAAAAGGTTTACCTAGGGCTACATACACTGTGATGCTGTCAGACCAAAGGATAGAGTCCTGGATGCCTGAATCTCTGGCATTCAGGTATCCAGAGCTCTAATTGCTATAAAGAGAAGCTGAAGGACACTCTGGCCATCCCTCAATCAATCAGCTTCCACGCTGACTCACTCAAATCTTTAGCAATACAGAATCTTACAAAACTGTCAACCACAGGCTAAATTTCTGCTCAAAACCCTCCCATGACCCCGCATGGCTTTTGGGATGAGGATAAAATGGTCATCATGCTGCCACGTGGTCATCCACCTGCCAATCACTCACTGTCCCTTCCTTCTCTCTTCTCCTCTCTCTTGCCACTCTCTGCTCAGTTTCCGGAACATATGCAGATTCTACATTGTTGATTATTCTTGTAACCTCCTAACCTCCTCCCTTCACTGTTAACACCTCCCCAGCTCCTTGTCACACTTAAATAGCAGTCCTAAGCTTGGTTCCTAAGTACAGTCATCTCTGATCCCCTAGACCAGGTGCTTAGACCTCGTATTCTATAGTCACAGCACCATTTACTCCCCACTTAGTGCCTATCACCACTGCCATTGATGATTGATGTGTCCCTGGTAAAGATGTACTATATCCATGAGACTGCAAGCTTCAGGATGGGGGCATCGGGTTTATGTTGCTCACTCTATAACACCCGGAGACTGACACAGTTACCTATCTTCAGGGCTTGTACTAGATAGACGAAGAAAGAAAGAGAGAGGGAGGGAGAGAGGAAAAGAGAAAGAGAAGGGAGGAACGATGGAAGGAAGGACAGAAAGAAGGAAGAACGGAAAGGGAGAGAGAAAAAGACAAAGGAAAGAAGAAAAAAGGAAGGAAAGAGAAAAAGATAAAAGCAAGGAAGGAAGGAGAGAGAAACGGAGAGGGAAGAACAGAGACAGAAAGATACAGAGAAAGAAAAAGCAAGAGATAGAGATGCAGAGAAAGGCAGATGCAGAGAGAGACAGCCAGGCAAAGAGAGATGAGAGAGACAGAGGCTGGCGGTGGGGAGGGCAGAGAANTTTTTTTTTTCAAGAAGAAAACTAGAACGTGGGGATTTAAAGGAAATATAGATATTGGGGGGGGGGGGGGGGGGAAGGAGGAGGGGGCGAGTGTGGGGTGGGGTGGGGGGAGCGTGGGAGTGGGGTGCGAGACGGACTCAGGCTTGTGTGAGCAAAGGTGAGGCTGAGAGTTATTCTCTCTATCCAAACGGTTGAGGAGCCCAAGCATGGTTTGAACAGGGGCTGCATGGGGGATTCTCTGGAGTTTCTCATGGAGTGAGCTGC
This sequence comes from Sylvicapra grimmia, assembly GCA_006408735.1. NCBI lineage: Eukaryota > Metazoa > Chordata > Mammalia > Artiodactyla > Bovidae > Sylvicapra > Sylvicapra grimmia. The sequence continues at coordinate 18,816 of SJYH01007439.1, read as the reverse complement.
AGGATGGACACCGTCAGAGGGACCAGTGGCCAGCCGGGGATGGGTAGAGGGCAGGGATCACAGCTGACAGCCTGGTGGGTGCCCATGAGAAAGGTGAGGCTGCTTCTTGCTGTACATTGCACACTTTACCAGCTGAACAGTTGTTTTTTTTTTTTTTTTCCATCTTAATATGGGCAATAATATTCTGAAAAGCAAGTGTGGCCTTTCAAGTGTGTTTCTGGGGAAGTGGATGGGTCCCTGGGGTTATATAAACTCAGCAAGACTAGTCTGTGTGTTTGGAGTTCTCAGCACGTGTCCAAGGGCTGGAACTACAGAGGTACATTTTTCTTCAAGTCTAATTATGTCTTATGTGCTTGAGGAAAGTGATGCTTGAAAAGGGGCTTGTGTGACAGCCTCGCTAATTCATGAGATCATTGTGCAGACACCTGTCTGGGAGGATGAGCAAAGGATGCTGAGATCGGCTTTACCTGCCCCTTGCTCCAGGTTCCAACAACCAGCCACCCACTGACTGTCTGATTTGTTGCTCTCTTGCTTCTGGCTGTTAAGTGCCACAGTGGCACTGAGTTATATTTTCTAACCTGAGAGTGATAATAATAACATGAGGATAATAGTAATAATAGCAGCTGACACTGGAGTTTCCTGTATGCTGGTTAGCTTGCAAAAGCCCACTCCATAAACCTCCTTTAAAATGCTGTACAAAACCTGAGATTAATATTATATCCATTTTTACAGATGAAGAAATAACATCCAAGGGAATTAAAGCACTTATTCAAGGTCTCTCACATGGAAAACAGAGAAGCTAGGATGAAAACCAGCTCAGACTTTGGAATCTGAGCACGTGAAGTTCTGTACTGTCTCTATTCATGAGATCCAAGGTAAGAGAAACCCAAGTAAGACGGTAGGTGCTGCGAGAGGGCATCAGAGGGCAGACACACTGAAACCATACTCACAGAAAACTAGCCAATCTGATCACATGGACCACAGCCTTGTCTAACTCAATGAAACTAAGCCATGTCCTGTGGGGCCACCCAAGACAGGCGGGTCATGGTGGAGAGGTCTGACAGAATGTGGTCCACTGGAGAAGGGAACGGCAAACCACTACAGTATTCTTGCCTTGAGAACCCCATGAACAGAATGAAAAAGCAAAATGATAGCATACTGAAAGAGGAACTCCCCAAGTCAGTAGGTGCCCAATATGCTACTGGAGATCAGTGGAGAAATAACTCCAGAAAGAATGAAGGGGTTGAGCCAAAGCAAAAACAATACCCAGTTGTGGATGTGACTTGTGACAGAAGCAAATTCCGATGCTGTAAAGAGCAATATTGCATAGGAACCTGGAATGTCAGGTCCATGAATCAAGGCAAATTGGAAGTGGTC
>SJYH01007439.1:1142-15987 GCA_006408735.1 Sylvicapra grimmia | reverse complement strand
CCATTCCAATTCATTCTAAGCAGAAGCTGGATTTCTCTGCACGTGGCCTCCCAGTACTTAAAAAAAAAACACGAGCTCTATATTCAAAGAGACCCAAGTACACATGCAGGCCCATCCTCTCTATGGCTGCATGACCTGAAAGACACAGAGAGGTAACTCAACCTCTCTGTGTCTCAATATAACAGGGATGAAACAGTATCTACCTCACAGCCACTGTATGGAAATTACTGAACTCTATTTCAGCTCTTATTCCCTCATGATCTGATATATATGTTCAACGAATATTGAGTGAACGAAGTCTCTGTCTCAGAGGCCAAATTTAACCTTTATAACGTTTATAATAAAGATAGTTTCTTTGGCTCACTCATGACTTACTGTAATGGAGTTAAAAGCAACTAAAAATAAAGATCAAGTGAGGCTTATCCAGACATAGACCTAGCTTGGAAGAAATGTTTTTAGATATGTTGTTCTTAACCTAAGGTGTATTGCTGACTTGTGAAAGTCAGGCAGTGGCAGCCAGCATCAGAGGTTTTCAGAAGCAGGGAGGTGGGGCCTGGTGCCATGACACGTCTCTGCAGCATCTTTTACATTTAGGAAGGTGAGGGCCTGTTTCTCGGGGTCAGCAGTTATAGAATGAGGGTCTTACACATCCCAGGGGGTCCCCAGGCCACAGCCCTTCCTGCTGATGGCTGAGATACAGTTAATCCTTATCTCTTCTATTATTTATGGATATGACATGGATATTCAAGGATATGACAGAAGCACTTTATCCTCTTAAAATTTTCAGAGATTCCGTTTCCAAGTATTGCAGGCCCCTGGGGACTCAGAGGTCTTGCTATGGTGTAGACCCTCTTATCCAGGGCTCAGGGTAGGGGCAGACAAAAGACAGGGGCTGTGCAGACAATTCTGAGGCCGCCTCTGTGGGGCGATCTCAAGAGCGATGGATAGGGGAGTTCCTGGCCCCAGAATTCTGAGTTCAAATTTGATCCTTCCATCTAAAGAATGGTTGTGGGCTTGGAAACAACTCTGAAACTCTGGATCTGGGAAATTACAATAGTTCATTTTTACTGGGTGTTTATCATGTGCAAGTATACTGCTTCAAGTTCACAGGTACTGCCTGAGGCTGGCCATAATGTCACCCTGCTTTACAAATGAGAAAGTCGACTCTCCTAGGGGTTGGAAGATGGAGCTGGGACTAAGCCAGGGACTCTGGCTCTAGAACTCATGGTCTGAAGTCTTCACTGCTATGTACTCTCCCTCCCTCGGGGATGGTTGTTACGAGGGCTACATGAATTCTGTTTACAATGACCCTGGTACACAGCTGGTGTGGGACACAACTGGGTGTCTTCGTCTCCTTCCAGCTCTGAGATCTCACGCACATGCCCTCTAGTTGGGTGCTGAAGAGTACAGACTGGGCATAGGTGGACCGTGGGATGATGGAGCAGGGTATGGGTGAAATGGCCACATGGCTTTGAAGAGGGGGCCTCAGTCAACTAATAATGCACACCAGATGCAGAGAGGAAACTCAGAACAATATTCAGAATGTGGGATGGCATGAGCTAGGCTGAAATTTACAAGATCCCTAGGAGTGATTTTTTTTTTCTGAGATTAAATCAAGGATGGGACTCTCCTTAGCTCAGCAAATACGTTTTCTAGGGCATAAAAAATGGCTTGCAACAGCGTTTTGGTTCACAAGTGTTTACTGCATTTATGATGTAGCAGTAACAAATCAGTGGTAAAGAATACACCTGCCAATGCAGGAGACACATGCTTGATCCCTGAATTAGGAGGATCCCCTGGAGAAGGAGATGGCAACCCACTCCGGTATTCTTGCCTGGGAAATCCCATGGACAGAGAAGCCTGGCGGGCTACAGTGCATGGGGTCACCAAGAGTCGGACACGACTGAACGACTAACAAAGATTTGATTGGGGCTTCCCAGGTGGCAGTTGCGGTAAAGAATCCAACGCAGGAGATGCAAGAGACAGTGGTTGAGTCCCTGAGTTGGGAAGATCCCCTGGAGTAGGAAGTGGGCAACCCAGTATTCGTGTCTGAAAAATTCCATGGACAGAGGAGCCTGGCAGGCCTGAGTCCAAGGGGCTGCAAAGAGTTGGACATGACTGAGCAACTGAGCGCACACAGAGATTTGATTAGGTGTGTTATCTTCTCAGACCACCTGACTCTGCTGCTGTCAGAGGAAATCAACAGCATCTTTAGAGATCAGACAGAGCAGTGGAGACCCTTGGGCAATTGTGATGAGAAAGTGACTGGCTCTGGATTGAATGATTTCCCTAAACGATATTAAAGTTTCTTTCCAAATCACATTTAGGTTGGCATTTCTCACTTCCTGTCTGCAAATTCTGCTTCACAGCCTCTGATAAAGTCAGACAGAAGAAGTCTTGGTACCATGAGGACTGCACACTTTATATGAAGTAAGTTTAGGAAACTTTATCCTAATTAGGTTGAATCTGCTTTGTCATCTGATCATCATCAAGTTAGGAACCATATGCCCAGGCCGCAGCCTTTTTGGCTCTTAGAAATGTCTATAGCTGGCACTAAAGTAGAAGATGAACAAATACGTGTTGAATGAATGAATAAATGAAGGAATGAATGATTGAGTTATTGAGTGGAAAGAGAAGTGTGTTCGAATCAGCCAGAGGAGGGTGTGAATCCTAGTTTTGTGACTTATTACTGGTTTTTCACTATGAAAAGGGAAACAACCCAGAGAAAGTGGCTCTATGAATTCATTTCCTATTATTGCTACAAAAAATTACCATCTAGTTCTGTGGCTAAAAACAAATAAAACCAATTTATTCTGCCAGAGTATTATATTGTAATAGGATATATAACAATGCAGTCTGTATTACATTATATACAGAGGTTTTATATTGCAGTTCTGGAGATCAGAAATCCAAAATGGGTTGCCTGAGGCTAAAATCAAGGTTTTAGCAGGGTTGTGTTCCTTCTGGAAGCTCCAGGGGAGTCCCTTTCTCTGTCTCTTTCAGCATCGAGGGGCTGCCCACATCCCTTGGCGTATGGTCTCTTCCTCCATCCTTGAGGCCGGCAATGTAACATCTCTGAACCTCCTTCTGACTCTTTTTATCAGACCCACTTGGATAATCCAGAAGGGTCTCTCCATCTCAAGTTCCTTTCCTTAATCCCATCTGCACAATCCCTTTTGCTGTATAAGGGATTAGGATGTGAATGTCTGGGGTGGGGTGGGTGGAGTCAGGGACAGAGAGAATCACCCTGCCTACCACAGCTGTGCTGTGCGCCAAGTCGCTTCAGTCACGTCCGACTCTTTGCGACCCTATGGACCATAGCCCACCAGGCTTCTCTGTCCATGGGGTTCTCCAGGGAAGAATTCTGGAGTGGGTTGCCATTTCCTCTTCTAGGGGATCTTCCCAACCCAGGGGTTGAACCCATGTCTTGCATCTCCTGCTGCCCATAGCAGGTGGGCCAAATTTATCCAACGGTGATGGGCAACACCCTGTACCTCTCCAGAGCATCACATATCATGCATGAAAAGTACTCTCCAGGGAGCCCGCCCCCATCATGAGAGCAGTGGCTGGCTGTCTTCTTGGGAGGAATCTAGGTCTGTCCCGGGGGTGGCCCGCTGGTCTTTCCACCACGGGGTGATGACATGGTCTGGGCTCCCTTCAGAACCTGTTGGTTTTTATAAGACTGTGTCAAGTCCACTCCATCTCGCTTGAGTGTTCACATACGTGGATATGCACTTGGCAAAAAGACTTTCCTCTCACGGTAACCTTGAACTCCATGCTGCATGCGTATTCGTGCATGCTAAGTCATTTCAGTTGTGTTCGACTCTTTGCGACCCTATGGACTATAGCCCACAAAGCTCCTCTGTCCATGGGATTCTCCAGGCGAGAACACTGGAGTGAGTTGCCATGCCCTCCTCCAGGGCATCTTCCCAACCTAGGGATCGAACCCGTGTCTCTTGTCTCCTGCATGGGCAGGCAGGTTCTTTATCACTAGTGCTTCCTGGGAAGCCCCCATGCCACATACCACCCATCAAATCTTGATTGGGAAAAATGCTATTTAGAGACCCAAGCACCTGAGAGCTGGGCGGTCCAACCCTACCCTTCAAGTGTTCATGGGTTTAGCCAGACCACATCCTTTTGGCCCCAGGCTATTCACTTTCACTAAATTTGCTTTACTTAGTGCTAATAGACTACGTAACAAGCACATCATAAGAAACAGCATCACAGAAGAAGTTGCATTTATTGTAACTGTTTTGTGAGTGGATGTTCATTACATGTCGGCATGCATTTCTTATGAGAAATGACAGATAATTCTCCCTGGTCTTAAGATCCAGCACTGGGATTTCCCTGGTGGCTTGGTGGTTAAGACTCTGGGCTTTCACTGCAGGGGCATGGGCTTGATACCTGGTGGAGGAAGTGAGATCCCACAACCTGCAGGGCCTGGCCCAAAACAAAGTAACTAACAAACAACATCCCAGTACTGGTTATGGTTTCCCTAGTGACTGGTTTATCTCCATCAAATGAACACTAATGCACATGGCTGATCATTTTTCTCCCTTTGCACAACCCACTATTAGGAAGCCAAGAACCTTCAGCAAAGCTATAAGATGTCAAAGCCTGCATTATATGCACCATTAGTTTCCTACCCTTGTTGTCCCTCTTCCCCAGTTCCTTCCTGTTTCACATTTTAGTTCTTACTGTCCTTTAGTTTAGTTCAGAGTTTAGTCCTTTCGTGTCTGTGAGCCCAGAATAAGGCATGGTAAGAACTTCTGTTATATCCCAAGACATTTTTTTTCTTTTGTGAGACCCAGGTCCCTGATAAATTTCTCTTGGTTCCAAGAAGAACAAATTCAAAGGAAAAACAAAAAATCAAAACATATAGCCAAACAACGTCAATGCCGATGTTTCAACACAGATTCTCAGCAGAGCTGAATCCAGCTCCACTGTAAAGCCTGGTACTGAGGTTGATGAAAGGAAAACAGGTCTCTCACACTTCACATGCCAAGCACACCGAGCTCATAAACGCCAGCATTCTAAATGGCTTGCTTGCTGTTAATAGATTCACTGGCACTGAGATCCATTTCTTTTCTGGGGAATATTTAACTTTTATTGTATCTTTACTCATGGTCAAAAGACATCCAATTTGCTAAGTGATTAAAGATACTCTTCTTAAAGGCATTCCTGAAGTTTTGCCTTCATGTCTTTGTATGTGAGCTTGTCTTCTTGGAAGGGAGAGTTTTACAGTATACAAGGTTTTGGTAGTTGGAGAAAGCCAATATTTAAACAAACAAACAAACAACCTTAGTAGAACCACCAATGAAAAAAATCTTTAAGATATACGCAAGCTAAGAGTTCATCTCTGAGTTCATAAAATGACAGAATCCTCAACACCAAGAACCTTTCACACCCTACTGGATAGTGTATCCAGACCTTCTCTTTTTAATCTCTATCCCCATAGAGCCCAAGACGTAGTATGTATTCAATGCACAGTCGCTGAATCAATGAGTGACATCTCTCACTCTCTGTCCATGGAATTTCCCAGTCAAGACATGACTTAGTGACTGAGCACAAGTACCTCTCATTCTCAAAGGTGAGAGCTCTCCTCCAGCCCCAAGACACCTAGGGGAACACAGTGCTTGCCATGGGGCAGGCGAGCAGTCCATATGATGTGACTGGTACTGAGATCCAGCCAAACCATGAAAGAAATCTCTGCCATGCCTGAGCTCCAGGGCAGCAATTTTAATTTCCTTTATTTCTTCCCTTGTCAAAACACACCTTACAGATGACAGTCCTACAAGGCAGCACTCTCATGGGTAGACTTCGGTTAAAGTGCCATTCCCACTGTGCTGGTACAATCTCCATCTACCTCCCTGCCACTCAAGAAAATATATCAGAACACAAATGAACAAGGACACCATTAATCTGGCCAGTATCACGAATTTGTGGCAACTTATTGAAAAGAGTAAATCAGCTGCCATTTTGGTATTTCAGATAATGTTAGTTGTACACGACCTACGGAGCATCTCACAGCGATTGACATGAAAGTTCACTAGGATGCCAAGACTGACAGTGAGCGCTTCTCTACAGAATCCACCACTGAGACACACCATCTAGGAGATCTTTCCAAACTCCAGAGGAACCATCTCTGAGGCTCACATTAACCCCAACACATTTGTCTATATGAACTCTGCCGTACACATGAGATTCAGGAGAACCACAGTGATCATCTCTACAAATGGACACAGCTCACAAAGAAACATCATCAACCGCGTGTCACTCCACTCTCTCCACCCTGACCTCGGAGAGGAGGACGCGCAGCAGCCCACTCACCACGCCACCGCCAGCCGAGTGTATGAGCACAGACATCCCTTCTCGGAGGTTGGCGACTTCGAAGAGCATCATGTAGGCGGTGACGAAGTTCATGGGGAAGGCAGCGGCCTCAGAGAAGCTCATGTCCTCGGGGATCTTGTAGACAAATTCCACAGGTGTGCACACCACCTCTGCCCAGGCGTTGTAATTAACAAATGCCATGACATGGTCCCCGATCTGGCGAGAGGGAAGCACGGGGTTAGTGGAGGTTTCTTAGTCTCTTCGGAGAGATTTCTCAAATACAATTAACGATCTAGCGAAAACTATACAGTCCTTCCCAGGGGGAAAAAAAAGAAACCTCAAACCCTAAAATATGCACACCTTCCCCTCACCTGCCTTTTGAGGCATTTGTGGATGCTCTGAACCAATCTCTGCAAGCTTCCCAGAGGCCATGGAAGCCAGGGTCTCTACCCCTCTTCCGGAGCATAAATATACAGCGTGCACCAAATTGCGTGCCTTGGAATGTTAGTGTCAGAAGGTCACATTACCGATCCGACCTCTCATCTAATCTCCCTGTTTCAGGATGTGGAGGGTCAAAGGGGCAGGGCTTGGAGTCAGTCTCCTCTCTTTGGTTCTCTCCCAGCCCATATTGATTCCCTACCAGGCCAGTTCACTGCAGTATTTGCATCAAAGGTTAGCACCGGATTACTGATGGCATTAGATGTGAAATGTGGTGTGTCAGAAAAGTCATGTAAATCTGAGTGCAGGGAATTGAATAAAAGCAACCAAGCTCAGAGAGAAATAGGAGAATGCCAGCGGGTGTGAGGAGTGACCACCAACCTTTATTGCACACGTATTATACGGCAGACGTTATCCTAAGGCTGTCACGTGTTTTACCTCCTGATCAGATGAGGCAGGGCTGAAGACTGCGGTTTTATTTTAATCAGTGGTTTACATAACCAGACACCGGGCAGAAAAGAAAAGAGTGGTCTTCCCTTTAAAGTGGTTATAATAGTGTGCTAAGTTCCACACACACACCCCCCCCATAACATATCATTATTCAAGGGAAATACAAAGTAAACCATCACGAACAGCTTATAAGAGTTGCCAAGTGCTAGTTCAATGGAACCATTCTGCTATCTGATGTTAGGCTTGTACTCTGACTCTTCAATGCAATATTCAAATTGTTACAGTTATAGTAATTTCTCAGTAAACTAATGGCTTTCTATGTTTTAGTTTACTTTTTTTTAAAGTAATTGATTCTACTGTTTTCTTCTAGTTTAGCCTTTCTCTTTTACCTCTGTTCAACAAACAACAACAAAAGCCTCCCATGAGACTTTTTCTTTTTATAGCTCCATATTACAGATGAATGATGAGAGGTTTTTTCAGACACTTAAACTGAAGCAAAGAGAAGGTCACATCACTGATCTGATCCAAAAGTCATGCAGCCAGAGAGCAGCTGGACCTGGATGTGAACATAGCGAGGCTGACTCCAAACACAAATAGTTAATTCATTACACCTAAGTGCTACAAAGAAGACACCGAGTTATATAAGGGTGTGCAACAGGGGAAACCTACCAAGTCTGGGAATATTAGTCTAAGGTCTTTAAGTTTCAGTTTCCTTGGCTCTTGCTGCTGCTGCTGCTGCTGCTAAGTCGCTTCAGTCGTGTCCGACTCTGTGCAACCCCACAGATGGCAGCCCATTGGGCTCNAAGCTCCTCTGTCCATGGGATTCTCCAGGCGAGAACACTGGAGTGAGTTGCCATGCCCTCCTCCAGGGCATCTTCCCAACCTAGGGATCGAACCCGTGTCTCTTGTCTCCTGCATGGGCAGGCAGGTTCTTTATCACTAGTGCTTCCTGGGAAGCCCCCATGCCACATACCACCCATCAAATCTTGATTGGGAAAAATGCTATTTAGAGACCCAAGCACCTGAGAGCTGGGCGGTCCAACCCCACCCTTCAAGTGTCCATGGGTTTAGCCAGACCACATCCTTTTGGCCCCAGGCTATTCACTTTCACTAAATTTGCTTTACTTAGTGCTAATAGACTACGTAACAAGCACATCATAAGAAACAGCATCACAGAAGAAGTTGCATTTATTGTAACTGTTTTGTGAGTGGATGTTCATTACATGTCGGCATGCATTTCTTATGAGAAATGACAGATAATTCTCCCTGGTCTTAAGATCCAGCACTGGGATTTCCCTGGTGGCTCGGTGGTTAAGACTCTGGGCTTTCACTGCAGGGGCATGGGCTTGATACCTGGTGGAGGAAGTGAGATCCCACAACCTGCAGGGCCTGGCCCAAAACAAAGTAACTAACAAACAACATCCCAGTACTGGTTATGGTTTCCCTAGTGACTGGTTTATCTCCATCAAATGAACACTAATGCACATGGCTGATCATTTTTCTCCCTTTGCACAACCCACTATTAGGAAGCCAAGAACCTTCAGCAAAGCTATAAGATGTCAAAGCCTGCATTATATGCACCATTAGTTTCCTACCCTTGTTGTCCCTCTTCCCCAGTTCCTTCCTGTTTCACATTTTAGTTCTTACTGTCCTTTAGTTTAGTTCAGAGTTTAGTCCTTTCGTGTCTGTGAGCCCAGAATAAGGCATGGTAAGAACTTCTGTTATATCCCAAGACATTTTTTTTCTTTTGTGAGACCCAGGTCCCTGATAAATTTCTCTTGGTTCCAAGAAGAACAAATTCAAAGGAAAAACAAAAAATCAAAACATATAGCCAAACAACGTCAATGCCGATGTTTCAACACAGATTCTCAGCAGAGCTGAATCCAGCTCCACTGTAAAGCCTGGTACTGAGGTTGATGAAAGGAAAACAGGTCTCTCACACTTCACATGCCAAGCACACCGAGCTCATAAACGCCAGCATTCTAAATGGCTTGCTTGCTGTTAATAGATTCACTGGCACTGAGATCCATTTCTTTTCTGGGGAATATTTAACTTTTATTGTATCTTTACTCATGGTCAAAAGACATCCAATTTGCTAAGTGATTAAAGATACTCTTCTTAAAGGCATTCCTGAAGTTTTGCCTTCATGTCTTTGTATGTGAGCTTGTCTTCTTGGAAGGGAGAGTTTTACAGTATATAAGGTTTTGGTAGTTGGAGAAAGCCAATATTTAAACAAACAAACAAACAACCTTAGTAGAACCACCAATGAAAAAAATCTTTAAGATATACGCAAGCTAAGAGTTCATCTCTGAGTTCATAAAATGACAGAATCCTCAACACCAAGAACCTTTCACACCCTACTGGATAGTGTATCCAGACCTTCTCTTTTTAATCTCTATCCCCATAGAGCCCAAGACGTAGTATGTATTCAATGCACAGTCGCTGAATCAATGAGTGACATCTCTCACTCTCTGTCCATGGAATTTCCCAGTCAAGACATGACTTAGTGACTGAGCACAAGTACCTCTCATTCTCAAAGGTGAGAGCTCTCCTCCAGCCCCAAGACACCTAGGGGAACACAGTGCTTGCCATGGGGCAGGCGAGCAGTCCATATGATGTGACTGGTACTGAGATCCAGCCAAACCATGAAAGAAATCTCTGCCATGCCTGAGCTCCAGGGCAGCAATTTTAATTTCCTTTATTTCTTCCCTTGTCAAAACACACCTTACAGATGACAGTCCTACAAGGCAGCACTCTCATGGGTAGACTTCGGTTAAAGTGCCATTCCCACTGTGCTGGTACAATCTCCATCTACCTCCCTGCCACTCAAGAAAATATATCAGAACACAAATGAACAAGGACACCATTAATCTGGCCAGTATCACGAATTTGTGGCAACTTATTGAAAAGAGTAAATCAGCTGCCATTTTGGTATTTCAGATAATGTTAGTTGTACACGACCTACGGAGCATCTCACAGCGATTGACATGAAAGTTCACTAGGATGCCAAGACTGACAGTGAGCGCTTCTCTACAGAATCCACCACTGAGACACACCATCTAGGAGATCTTTCCAAACTCCAGAGGAACCATCTCTGAGGCTCACATTAACCCCAACACATTTGTCTATATGAACTCTGCCGTACACATGAGATTCAGGAGAACCACAGTGATCATCTCTACAAATGGACACAGCTCACAAAGAAACATCATCAACCGCGTGTCACTCCACTCTCTCCACCCTGACCTCGGAGAGGAGGACGCGCAGCAGCCCACTCACCACGCCACCGCCAGCCGAGTGTATGAGCACAGACATCCCTTCTCGGAGGTTGGCGACTTCGAAGAGCATCATGTAGGCGGTGACGAAGTTCATGGGGAAGGCAGCGGCCTCAGAGAAGCTCATGTCCTCGGGGATCTTGTAGACAAATTCCACAGGTGTGCACACCACCTCTGCCCAGGCGTTGTAATTAACAAATGCCATGACATGGTCCCCGATCTGGCGAGAGGGAAGCACGGGGTTAGTGGAGGTTTCTTAGTCTCTTCGGAGAGATTTCTCAAATACAATTAACGATCTAGCGAAAACTATACAGTCCTTCCCAGGGGGAAAAAAAAGAAACCTCAAACCCTAAAATATGCACACCTTCCCCTCACCTGCCTTTTGAGGCATTTGTGGATGCTCTGAACCAATCTCTGCAAGCTTCCCAGAGGCCATGGAAGCCAGGGTCTCTACCCCTCTTCCGGAGCATAAATATACAGCGTGCACCAAATTGCGTGCCTTGGAATGTTAGTGTCAGAAGGTCACATTACCGATCCGTCCTCTCATCTAATCTCCCTGTTTCAGGATGTGGAGGGTCAAAGGGGCAGGGCTTGGAGTCAGTCTCCTCTCTTTGGTTCTCTCCCAGCCCATATTGATTCCCTACCAGGCCAGTTCACTGCAGTATTTGCATCAAAGGTTAGCACCGGATTACTGATGGCATTAGATGTGAAATGTGGTGTGTCAGAAAAGTCATGTAAATCTGAGTGCAGGGAATTGAATAAAAGCAACCAAGCTCAGAGAGAAATAGGAGAATGCCAGCGGGTGTGAGGAGTGACCACCAACCTTTATTGCACACGTATTATACGGCAGACGTTATCCTAAGGCTGTCACGTGTTTTACCTCCTGATCAGATGAGGCAGGGCTGAAGACTGCGGTTTTATTTTAATCAGTGGTTTACATAACCAGACACCGGGCAGAAAAGAAAAGAGTGGTCTTCCCTTTAAAGTGGTTATAATAGTGTGCTAAGTTCCACACACACACCCCCCCCATAACATATCATTATTCAAGGGAAATACAAAGTAAACCATCACGAACAGCTTATAAGAGTTGCCAAGTGCTAGTTCAATGGAACCATTCTGCTATCTGATGTTAGGCTTGTACTCTGACTCTTCAATGCAATATTCAAATTGTTACAGTTATAGTAATTTCTCAGTAAACTAATGGCTTTCTATGTTTTAGTTTACTTTTTTTTAAAGTAATTGATTCTACTGTTTTCTTCTAGTTTAGCCTTTCTCTTTTACCTCTGTTCAACAAACAACAACAAAAGCCTCCCATGAGACTTTTTCTTTTTATAGCTCCATATTACAGATGAATGATGAGAGGTTTTTTCAGACACTTAAACTGAAGCAAAGAGAAGGTCACATCACTGATCTGATCCAAAAGTCATGCAGCCAGAGAGCAGCTGGACCTGGATGTGAACATAGCGAGGCTGACTCCAAACACAAATAGTTAATTCATTACACCTAAGTGCTACAAAGAAGACACCGAGTTATATAAGGGTGTGCAACAGGGGAAACCTACCAAGTCTGGGAATATTAGTCTAAGGTCTTTAAGTTTCAGTTTCCTTGGCTCTTGCTGCTGCTGCTGCTGCTGCTAAGTCGCTTCAGTCGTGTCCGACTCTGTGCAACCCCACAGATGGCAGCCCATTGGGCTCCACCATCCCTGGGATTCTCCAGGCAAGAACACTGGAATGGGTTGCCATTTCCTTCTCCAATGCATGAAAGTGAAAAGTGAAAGTGAAGTTGCTCAGTCGTGTCTGACTCAGCGACCCTATGGACTGCAGCCTACCAGGCTCCTCCGTCCATGGGAGTTTCCAGGCAAGAGTACTGGAGTGGGATGCCATTGCCTTCTCCGTCCTTGGCTCTTACATGGGTTTAATATTAGGAACGGGTCCTTATGAGATTAAATAATATAATAGGCAAGCAACCTACGTGGCATGGTGCATGTAAACTGAGCAAAGAACAATCAATGATCTCCCATGGAATTCACAGTTTAATGATCAAAAGCTGAATATTGACCCACTGAGTTTCATGAAGCAGAGGAAGAGCTGTCTAATGAGGAAACTGATGGGTGGGAGAGGCTGTCTCATGGGCAGTGAGTGCCAATCCTTGGAAGCACTGAGAATCAAAGGATGATGTCAGGAACGTCATGGCTTGGACCAGAGGATCGCTCAGCTCTAATACTGGTGTCCTCCTTTTTCTGAGTCATGCGAACCTAAAGGTCTATCATAACACCACAGCGTAGCTGATGACCTGCAGTNCTTGGAAGCACTGAGAATCAAAGGATGATGTCAGGAACGTCATGGCTTGGACCAGAGGATCGCTCAGCTCTAATACTGGTGTCCTCCTTTTTCTGAGTCATGCGAACCTAAAGGTCTATCATAACACCACAGAGTAGCTGATGACCTGCAGCGCAAACAGAGTGTGGGAAGAGTATCTCAGCCACCTTGACAGTGATGGTCATACCACCCCAGACCACCCTGACAGTAATGGTCGTGCCATCCCAGTAGGGTTGACTGCTCCAGGCCTCTCATTTCATTATCAAAATGTCAAAAAGGGGGTCAGCCATCAGGTAAACCCTAATCTCAGAGTCCAGAGGTGGGAAACTTTTTAAAAAATATCTAATTCACCTCATTATTTGATTCTGTTAGGGAAAAGAAATTAGTTTTTGGCAACAAAGCCCAAATGATTCCTTTTCTGCAATGCTCCCGGCAATAATTTTTCAAGGCTTCCTTGTAATCTATCAAGCCAAGAGAGTTAGCTGTTCCATGTGTTGCTGTGTGGAATTCTATCTCCAACAAGATTGAAAATCTTAAGTCAGACTTATAGAGGGCACATTAGTATTGGTTTTTCTCCCCAATCATGCCCTGATTGGAAACCCGTAGGTGGCTTCTTTTATTTGTTTGTGCAGCTGAAAGTACTGGAGGAGGGGTGGAGGAGATATGATGGATCAATCTGACAATAAGCAAGCCAGGGCTAACTAGCAAAAGAAAGATCATACGTAAGGGAAAATATATATAATCAAGCACAGTGAGTCCTCCCTATAAACCAAGGTCAACCCATCCCTAAAATGGTGGGTTGTTTATCCAGTACTCAGGATTGATAGAGCAAATGGTATGATCTTTTCCTTTGGGACCATGTGGAGGAATGAAGAACAGATTGTATTTCTTATACGCAGCATTTTCAGGGAGAGACGGTGCTGCCTCTGGTTATATTGCCTACCTGGGGACAGAAAATGTAAAGTCATAGAGAAGAAAAGAAAAAGCATAATTACTTCTCTCTGAACGTTTTTCTGCCATGTTATCTGGAAACCACTGACAAAAAGACAGATGAGCTGGTAGAGGTGTCCAGACATTCATCATAATGAATTTGGAGCATATTGATATTTTCTTTTCTTTTCTTTTTTTTTTTTTGAATCTTTTTAATTTTTACTTTATATTTTCAAAGTATACTGAGGCTCCGAGGCACTGAGACCAAGCAACAGGCTCAAAATCGATTCCAAGGGGATTTTGGCATTGCCTTTTACAGGATTTTTCTTCCTGTTTTAACCATCCAATGCTGCATTTGCAGGTGAGGAGGAGGGGTAAAGATTGTGGGACTGTAGGCAGAGTCAAAATTCTCTAGTGGTTTGAATTCAGGTTCACCTTCTACTTGCTCTCATTCTGACCTCATGGAAAACTACCAAACCCTTCTGAACATCATCTCTGAGGGGATAATAATCTTTACCTTGCAGGGTTGTGATGGGGCTGAAAAACAGTAACTTGCCCATGTTTCCGGGTATGGTGGATTCTCAGGTGTGAGGACTCTTCGCCTCCCCCTGGGGAAGCACTAAAGTTGAGTGGGAGCTTTTATGCCTGATTTCCAGTGTTTTTTTTTTTTTGCTCTCAACTACCACAGTTTTGTGTAGTTGATTTGCCCATAGGTTTTCAGTTTTTATAGACCAGATCCTATTTGATTTGCATGGTAAAAACTATCTTTTCAGTGATTAAAAATTTTGATATTGGGAGTTATGTACATGTACAAAAACAGAATTATATAATAACCCTTTGTAGACTTGTCTTACTCCCCAAGCCACCAACCCAGAGCCAATTCTGTCTCATTGTCAGAAACCTCTACCCT
The DNA here is from genome assembly GCA_006408735.1 of Sylvicapra grimmia. Lineage (NCBI taxonomy): Eukaryota > Metazoa > Chordata > Mammalia > Artiodactyla > Bovidae > Sylvicapra > Sylvicapra grimmia. The sequence goes on along the minus strand of SJYH01007439.1, from coordinate 1,336 downwards.
TTGTCTTTAAATTTTTCATCCAAAAATGCCCTTTCTCAACGTCTGAAATAACGACTTACAAGTCATCACTTAAATGCATTGGTTAAATAGATATTTAAAGGCACCAAATTATAAAACACAGAGGCTATTTCTCACCAACCTTTGCATTTTGTAATTAACTTCTGAGCCTGATGTGATGGCAAAATGGGAGCCGC
>SJYH01007438.1:31755-45794 GCA_006408735.1 Sylvicapra grimmia | reverse complement strand
ATGATTGATTGAGCTGACTGACCAAATGAATAAAGGAATTAATCAGTGAAGACCAATTAAAGTATTCATGATCATTGCCTATACAGAAACTTCTGCCAGCTCCTTAGCTAATTTTCTGCATAAATGTGAATGCTTTCAATATTTTCTAACAAAGAAGGTATTAGAAATAATTTAGACCATATCTGTCTCCATCTTGAGATTGACATTAGTCACTGAAAACTGGTGCTATTTCAAACTTTTTAAATGTGGGGGTTGATTAATTCTGAGACTTTCTCAATGTCATCCTTCCCAACAATATTCTGTTTCTAACTCTAAATACAATAAAAGTCTATCAGCATCATTAATCTTCTAAGACCACCATCAGACAAAGTCAAAGCTTCCAGATCTTTGGGTGTTAGACGTGTACAGGAACTTCTGATACTTTGACTTGAGCTTCAGTTGAAATGTTCAATCCACTAGGCCTACATCCATGCCATTCTCTGTCACAAGCTACACTTTGAAGTTATCCCAATAGACTCTCTCTCTCTCATTCCATTTTCCTTCCTACATTATCCTGTGCTTCTCATATTTCCATTCATCTTCTCACTGTTTTCCCACTCTCCCTGACTTTGCCATCCTTCTTATTAGCATCCTCATTAGAAAGTCAGGAAACTCCTGACAGCTACAGTCTCTCCCCAGAGCACTGCCCAATATCCTAATAATATCAGTCTACATAGAGCAATGGAACTTAGAAGGAAAAAGAATGGCAACACTTACAACTACACATCTTCTCCCATGCATAAAAAACCCTTCTTCTTTGAAGTATATCTCATGTAAACATGCTGTCACAGTGGGCTGCCTACTTAGCCATTTTGTCTGCTGATTTCTCTGTCATTGCCTCATCAAGGACTATGGCATTTGGCTTATTCTTTTTTTCCAAGTTCTATTATCATCTTGAACAACTTCAAAGTCAATGTATGGAAGCCTTGGCTCTGCAGTTCTTTTACTTTATGTTAAGTCACCCATACTAATAGACATGTAGCAAACCTTATGATCATTTACCTTCCCATCTTCCTCCAGATAATGACTCAATTCTCTCCTTCCTTTCATACCCTAGTCACTGAAAAGAGTGACCTTTTTTCCCTTATTTAATCTCTCTATATAGTTTTCCCTTAATCCCCTGTTTATTCTTTCTCATTCTATGTCTCTTATTACCTCCAATCAAACCTGTTGATATTACCCAGGGTCGGGTTGTAGCCTCTTCCCCTTTTTCCTCTCAGGACATAAATCACTCAGCTGATTTCACCATCATTAAGATGTTCATAAACATCTATGTATCAGCTCAGAAATCCTTATCTTTCATTCCAGCCTCACTTATCCAATTTTCTAGTGGTTAGCTCTTTTTGACTTAATTGCAACTTGTCAAACTTTCACTCTACATTTCTACCTCCTTTTATATCCCCTGTCTCAGTGAGTGGCACTAACATTTATCTCATCTCCCAAATTAAAAAAGTGGGAATGATTCCAGAATGCTTTTCTTCATCATTCTCACATATAATTAATTGACATCTTAACTTTCTTGCATACTCTAAATATCTCCTTACTCTGTCTCATGCTCTTCATCCATACAATGGCTGACTTAATCAAAGACTCGATCTCTCGCTGTTACTACTACAGTTGTATCCTATTAGGTTTCCTTGCTTCCTTTCTCACTTATATCTTCCTTGGGCTTCCCTGGTGGCTCAGAGGTTAAAGCGTCTGCCTCTAATGCGGGAGACCCAGGCTCGATCCCTGGGTCGGGAAGATCCCCTGGAGAAGGAAATGGCAATCCACTCCAGTATTTTTGCCTGGAGAATCCCACAGACGGAGAAGCCTAGTAGGTTACAGTCCACGGGGTCGCAAAGAGTCGGACACGACTGAGCGACTGAACTGAACTGAACTAGTCTTTTTTCTATGTGACTGCCAGAGAGAATTTTCCACAACATAAATATGATCCTATCACCTTCCTGATTAAAATAACTCAGTGTCCATTCTGTGAGGCCTATAAATATCTCCGGTATGTTCTTTCATCTACACTCCATTCCATCAACACCAAATTACTGTAACAGCTTGTTTTCAGAATACTTCATGTTCTTTCCATTTTAAGTTTTGCCAATTATTACTTCTATCTGAAATGTGTCTGTTTCAGAAAGGATTCTTAACCAACAGAACCACTTTCATCCAGTTAAGCAAAAAGTGAGTTTATTAATAAATACTAAAGAATTCACAGAACTTCTGGGAAACACAGAGTCAGACCTGAAGGAAGAGCAGCCAGGAATAATGCATAAATTATATCTCTGATCTGCCCCTAACCACCAGTGGACACATATATCAGAACAAGGACACTGGACAAGGGACACTGTTGTTAGGACTTCTGTTTCAACTGCCTCTGAAGATGAGGTGCCTCGCAGCATATTCTGTTACCTTCTCAGGAAATAGGCTTGAAGTATGACCTCTTTCCAATTAAAATTTCAGGCATGAATATCTAACTGGTGGTTTTAGGTAACAACTTGGTTCTCTTCTTCCTTTTGCACCCTAGGGAGACAGGGAAACCAAACACTGGCTTCCAGTTTAGGGAAACATATTATGGAAAATAAATGTAGGAAGATATTCAAAAGAAGCTGAGTGGGCACAAAGTATGGAATATATCATCTGTCCCTTTGTGCCTAATTCCTACTCATCCAACAAGGATGATAGTTGGATTGTAGAAATCATATCTTTAGGTATACATTCCTGATTATCTCAGTTTGGAGATCCCTCTTTTTTATTTATCTATGTCCTGTGAGGCCTGGCGTACTTCAATTCATGGGGTCGCAAAGAGTCGGACACTACTGAGTGACTGAACTGAACTNTCTCTTATTACCTCCAATCAAACCTGTTGATATTACCCAGGGTCGGGTTGTAGCCTCTTCCCCTTTTTCCTCTCAGGACATAAATCACTCAGCTGATTTCACCATCATTAAGATGTTCATAAACATCTATGTATCAGCTCAGAAATCCTTATCTTTCATTCCAGCCTCACTTATCCAATTTTCTAGTGGTTAGCTCTTTTTGACTTAATTGCAACTTGTCAAACTTTCACTCTACATTTCTACCTCCTTTTATATCCCCTGTCTCAGTGAGTGGCACTAACATTTATCTCATCTCCCAAATTAAAAAAGTGGGAATGATTCCAGAATGCTTTTCTTCATCATTCTCACATATAATTAATTGACATCTTAACTTTCTTGCATACTCTAAATATCTCCTTACTCTGTCTCATGCTCTTCATCCATACAATGGCTGACTTAATCAAAGACTCGATCTCTCGCTGTTACTACTACAGTTGTATCCTATTAGGTTTCCTTGCTTCCTTTCTCACTTATATCTTCCTTGGGCTTCCCTGGTGGCTCAGAGGTTAAAGCGTCTGCCTCTAATGCGGGAGACCCAGGCTCGATCCCTGGGTCGGGAAGATCCCCTGGAGAAGGAAATGGCAATCCACTCCAGTATTTTTGCCTGGAGAATCCCACAGACGGAGAAGCCTAGTAGGTTACAGTCCACGGGGTCGCAAAGAGTCGGACACGACTGAGCGACTGAACTGAACTGAACTAGTCTTTTTTCTATGTGACTGCCAGAGAGAATTTTCCACAACATAAATATGATCCTATCACCTTCCTGATTAAAATAACTCAGTGTCCATTCTGTGAGGCCTATAAATATCTCCGGTATGTTCTTTCATCTACACTCCATTCCATCAACACCAAATTACTGTAACAGCTTGGTTTCAGAATACTTCATGTTCTTTCCATTTTAAGTTTTGCCAATTATTACTTCTATCTGAAATGTGTCTGTTTCAGAAAGGATTCTTAACCAACAGAACCACTTTCATCCAGTTAAGCAAAAAGTGAGTTTATTAATAAATACTAAAGAATTCACAGAACTTCTGGGAAACACAGAGTCAGACCTGAAGGAAGAGCAGCCAGGAATAATGCATAAATTATATCTCTGATCTGCCCCTAACCACCAGTGGACACATATATCAGAACAAGGACACTGGACAAGGGACACTGTTGTTAGGACTTCTGTTTCAACTGCCTCTGAAGATGAGGTGCCTCGCAGCATATTCTGTTACCTTCTCAGGAAATAGGCTTGAAGTATGACCTCTTTCCAATTAAAATTTCAGGCATGAATATCTAACTGGTGGTTTTAGGTAACAACTTGGTTCTCTTCTTCCTTTTGCACCCTAGGGAGACAGGGAAACCAAACACTGGCTTCCAGTTTAGGGAAACATATTATGGAAAATAAATGTAGGAAGATATTCAAAAGAAGCTGAGTGGGCACAAAGTATGGAATATATCATCTGTCCCTTTGTGCCTAATTCCTACTCATCCAACAAGGATGATAGTTGGATTGTAGAAATCATATCTTTAGGTATACATTCCTGATTATCTCAGTTTGGAGATCCCTCTTTTTTATTTATCTATGTCCTGTGAGGCCTGGCGTACTTCAATTCATGGGGTCGCAAAGAGTCGGACACTACTGAGTGACTGAACTGAACTGAACTTACCTCTATAATAGAATTTATGCCACTGTTGTTGTTCAGTCACCAAGTTGTGTCTGACTCTTCACAATTCCATGGCCTGAAGTACGCCAGACTTCCCTTTCCCTCACCATACCAGAGTTTTCCCAAGTTCATGTCCATTGAATTGGCAATGCTATATACCCAAACTCGTGTCCATCAAGTCAGTGATGCCATCCAGCCATCTCATCCTCTGTCACCCCCTTTTCCTCCTGCCTCAGTCTTTCCCAGCATCAGGGTCTTTTCCAGTGAGCCAGCTGTTCACATCAGTTCACCAAAGTATAAAATAGCCACTGTTACATGGTTATTTTTATAAATTTCTTCACTTTACCTTTCTACACTCTTTGGTTCCAGAGGCAACAAGTATTAAGTCAGCCTTAGACTCAGACAGAACTAAGTGTACATCCTTGTTTAGGCATTTGCTTCTCTAACCTCTGGGGAGGGGCGGGGGAAGCCTACTGTTTCATATATAAAATGGAAACAAGAATACCTAATATTTGATGCTGCTGTGAAGTTGAGAATATCAATTACAAATTGGTACATGTCATGGGTGCTTGCCATCTACCTCAACAAGAATTAGATCATGTGCTGCTGCAGTTGCTGACCTTCCACACCCGCTGGAGGAGTTCAAGGTAGAGAGCAGAAATGAGGTGCTCTGTGCTCAGGGGATAACTCGTAGTACAGGACTTCAGATACCTAGATATTCTCAGGAGCTGATTTCATGAGCCGAATTCTTATATCTCCTCATATCTGGAAAAGCACTAAAATCCTTCATGGCGACAACTGTTTCTCATGCCTAGCAGAAGCTTCATGAGATTAGTATAAATCTTTTGGAAAAACATGTACTTGATTGCATATATTTCTCCCTTTATCAAAATCACATATATACTGACTTTTCCCCTGCCTCTTTAAAACAGTTTCTCAGAACTATCCTAGGTCCTATCTCCTGGGCTGTAGTCCTCATATTTCCCCAAATAAAACAACTCATAGCTCTCATATTTTGCTTTTTTTAGTCAATAAGAATAAATGTTTACAAATTGCTTATTACATATCCAGTAACAAGAGCTCGATAGGATAGATCACATCCTGGGCCATAAATCTAGCCTTGGAAAATTCAAAAAAATTGAAATCACTCTAAGCATCTTTTCTGACCACAATGCAGTAAGATTAGATCTCAATTACAGGAGAAAAACTATTAAAAAATCCAACTTATGGAGACTGAACAACACGCTGCTGAATAACCAACAAATCACAGAAGAAATCAAAAAAGAAATCAAAATATGTATAGAAATGAATGAAAGTGAAAACACAACAACCCAAAACCTGTGGGACACTGTAAAAGCAGTGCTAAGGGGAAAGTTCATAGCAATACAGGCATACCTCAGGAAACAAGAAAAGTCATATATAACCTCACTCTACACCTAAAGCAACTAGAAAAGGAAGAAATGGATAACCCCAGGGTTAGTAGAAGGGAAGAAATTTTTTAAATTAGGGCAGAAATAAATGGAAAAGAAACAAAAGAGACCATAGCAAAATTCAACAAAGCCAAAGCTGGTTCTTTGAAAGGATAAATAAAATTGCCAAGCCATTAGCCAGATTCATCAAGAAACAAAGGGAGAAAAATCAAATCAATAAAATTAGAAATGAAAATGGAGAGATCACAACAGGCAACACAGAAATAAAAATGATCATAAGAGACTACTATCAGCAATTATATGCCAGTAAAATGGACAACGTGGAAGAAATGGACAAATTCTTAGAAAAGTACAACTTTCCAAAACGGAACCAGGAAGAAATAGAAAATCTTAACAGACCCATCACAAGCATGGAAATTGAAACTGTAATCAGAAATCTTTCAGCAAACAAAAGCCCAGGTCCAGATGGCTTCACAGGTGAATTCTACCAAAAATTTAGAGAAGAGCTAACACCTATCCTACTCAAACTCTTCCAGAAAATTGCAGAGGAAGTTAAACTTCCAAACTCATTCTATGAGGCCATCATCACCCTAATACCAAAACTTGACAAAGATGCCACAAAAAAAGAAAACTACAGGCCAATATCACTGATGAACATAGATGCAAAAATCCTTAACAAAATTCTAACAATCAGAATCCAACAACACATTAGAAACATCATACACCATGACCAAGTGGGCTTTATCTCAGGGATGCAAGGATTCTTCAATATCCACAAATCAATCAATGTAATACACCACATTAACAAATTTAAAAATAAAAACCATATGATTATACCAACGGTATTTTTCACAGAGCTAGAACAAATGATTTCACAATTTGTATGGAAATACAAAAAACCTAGAATACCCAAAGCAATCTTGAGAAAGAAGAATGGAAATGAAGGAATCAACCTGCCTGACTTCAGGCTCTGCTACAAAACCACAGTCATCAAAACAGTATGGTACTGGCACAAAGACAGAAATATAGATCAATGGAACAAAATAGAAAGCCCAGAGATAAATTTACACACCTATGGACACCTTATTTTTGACAAAGGAGGTAAGAATATACAATGGATTAAAGACAATCTCTTTAACAAGTGGTGCTGGGAAAACTGGTCAACCACTTGTAAAAGAATGAAACTAGATCACTTTCTAACACCATACACAAAAATAACCTCAAAACGGATTAAAGATCTAAATGGAAGACCAGAAATTATAAAACTCCTAGAGGAGAACATAGGCAAAACACTCTCCTACATAAATCACAGCAGGATCCTCTATGACCCACTTCCCAGAATACCAGAAATAAAAGCAAAAATAAACAAATGGGATCTAATTAAAATTAAAAGCTTCTGCACAGTAAAGAAAATTATAAGCAAGGTGAAAAGACAGCCTTCTGAATGGGAGAAAATAATAGCAAATGAAGCAACTGACAAATAACTAATCTCAAAAATATATAAGCAACTCCTGCAGCTCCATTCCAGAAAAATAAATGACCCAATCAAAAAATAGGCAAAAGAACTAAATAGACATTTCTCCAAAGAAGACATACAGATGGCTAACAAACACATGAAAAGATGCTCAGTATCACTCATTATCAGAGAAATGCAAATCAAAACCACAATGAGGTACCATTACATGCCAGTCAGAATGGCTGCAATCCAAAAGTCTATAAGCAATAAATGCTGGAGAGGGTGTGGAGAAAAGGGAACCCTCTTATACTGTTGGTGGGAATGCAAACTAGTACAGCCACTATGGAGAACAATGTGGAGATTCCTTAAAAAACTGGAAATAGAACTGCCTTATGACCCAGCAATCCCACTGCTGGGCATACACACCAAGGAAACCAGAATTGAAAGAGACACGTGTACCCCAATGTTCATGGCAGCACTGTTTATAATAGCCAGGACATGGAAACATCCTAGATGTCCATCAGCAGATGAATGGATAAGAAAGCTGTGGTACATATACACAATGGAGTATTACACAGCCATTAAAAGGAATATATTTGAATCAGTTCTAATGAGGTGGATGAAACTGGAGCCTATTATACAGAGTGAAGCAAGCCAGAAAGTAAAACACCAATACAGTATATTAACGCATACTTATGGAATTTAGAATGATGGTAATTATAACCCTGTATGCCAGACAACAAAAGAGACACAGATGTATAGAACAGTCTTTTGGACTCTGTGGGAGAGGAAGAGGGTGGGATGATTTTGATGAATGGCATTGAAACGTGTAATATCATATATGAAACGATTAGCCAGTCCAGGTTCAATGCATGATACTGGATGCTTGGGGCTGGTGCACTGGGATGACCCAGAGGGATGTTACGGGGAGGGAGGTGGGAGGGGGTTCAGGATGGGGAACATGTGTATACCTGTGGCAGATTCGTGTTGATGTGTGGCAAAACCAATACAATATTGTAAAGGAATTAACCTCCAATTAAAATAAATAAATTTTTTTTAAAAGCTCAATAAAGAAAACTATATTTATTTAATCTCTATAGCCTTGGCTTTCTGCTTTTGCCTAGGAAATATAAAGCTGCAAAAATATCACTTTCACCCTAGTAATAAGAAAAAGTCAAATAATTTTTTAAAAATCATAACTTTTCTTGCACAAGTCTTCTCATGGCATCCAAGTAATATGAATTTGGAAGAAGAACAAATTCCTTCAGAAAGAAATGGGATACAAAAAGTTTCACACTTGGTACAGTAAAGACGAGGTGATACTGTTCATGCTAGCACAGGTCAATAAGAATTTAGCTAAAATGTCAAAAAAAAATCTTGAAGGCCAAGTGTTGACTAGTCAGTTTGAAATAGCTAAGACCCTGGATTAAGACCCTAGATCAAACATACTTGCAAGCTCTTTCTCCTGACCCTTCACTAAGTATTCAGAAGAAAGATAGAAAGATTGGGGGCAGGGTGAGAGACTCATTTGATGGAGCTGGTGTACATGAGGTGGATACCATCTACTGGGAGACATTCAAGATGTCCTGCCTGATTTCCCAGACCCTTTTGTTTTACAAACCGAAAGTCTCAAGCTACTGGAGGAAGAGCAACAAATCCTTTTGTTTCCAAGACACAAAGAATTACAGTTTCTGGAGAAATAATTGAACTAACTGAACAGTTGAAATAATGAAGCCCATCTGTAAGAGGTATTGGTATCTGTATGGGCCCAAGATTCTATACCAACACTGTGCAGACATCTACTTCTACTGGCAAAAGGCAAGAATTTCTCACCCAAAATAGGCTGCAATCTTCTAAAACATGGAAGGGCAGGAATACTGAGAAAGTCTCACTTTAAATGCCAAAATAAAAACTGCCTACCTGTGACTGATCATATATGGTCATGTATGGATGTGAGAATTGGACTATAAAGAAAGCTGAGTGCAGAAGAGTTGATGCTTTCAAACTGTGGTGTTGGAGAAGACTCTTGAGAGTCCCTTGGACTGCAAGGAGATCCAACCAGTCCATCCTAAAGGAGATCAGTCCTGGGTGTTCATTGGAAGGACTGATGTTGAAGTTGAAACTCCAATCTTTTGGCCACATGATGCAAAGAGCTGACTCACTTGAAAAGACCCTGATGCTAGAAAAGATTGAGGGTAGGAAGAGAAGAGGATGACAGAGGATGAGATGGCTGGATGGCATCACCGACACAATGGAAATGGATTTGGATGGACTCCGGGAGTTGGTGATGGACAGGGAGGCCTGGCATGCTGCAGTTCATGGGGTCGCAAAGAGTCAGACATGACTGAGAGACTGAACTGAACCTATGACTGATGCTCAGTTCAGTTCAGTCGCTCAGTCGTGTCTGACTCTTTGCGACCCCATGAATTGCAGCACGCCAGGCCTCCCTGTCCATCACCAACTCCCGGAGTTCACTCAGACTCACGTCCATCGAGTCAGTGATACCATCCAGCCATCTCATCCTCTGTCGTCCCCTTCTTCTCCTGCCCCCAATCCCTCCCAGCATCAGAGTCTTTTCCAATGAGTCAACTCTTCACATGAGGTGGCCAAAGTACTGGAGTTTCAGCTTTAGCATCATTCCTTTCAAAGAAATCCCAGGGCTGATCTCCTTCAGAATGGACTGATACTAGACAAGCATAAAAGAAAATCCTAGTTTTCTCCCACAACAAGACTAGTACTGATTAACGAGCTACATCTGTCTGCTACTGAGGGGAAGAAAAAGAGTGTGGAAAGAGACTTCCGCTTTGGCAAAGGTGAGAAGGAATCACTGAAAGCTTATGTGAGGAACAGGAATATACAGAAAAACCCTCTTGCATCTCAGTCTACACATTACGCAGAGGGTAACAACGACCCTGGCGGCTCAGACAGTAAAGAATCCACCTGTAATTCAGGTGACCTGAGTTTGATCCCTGGGTCAGAAAGATCCCCAGGAGAAGGAACTGGCTACCCACTCCAGTATCTTGTCTGGAGAATTCCAAGGACAGAGGAACCTGGTGAGCTACAGTCCATGGGGTTGCAAAGAGTCCGACATGACTGAGCAACTAACATTTTTCACTTTCAGTTTTCTTCAACAGCAGTCTACCTCTAGATGACTTTGAAACCTATAGAATACTGAAAGTTTCACTAATAACAGCAAAGCAGCACAACTCTTAACTAGATTTACTCAACACTCTAAAAATAAAGTCCTGACCAAAAAATAGAAGTTCCATTTACACATGTAAATACCTTTCACTTCAGTTTCTACTGTTCTTCTGCCTGTATGTTCAATGTTTAATAATTTAAAAAAAAGACTCACACACACACACACACACACACACAGAGAAAGAAGGAAATAACCCATAATCAAGAAATAAATCAATAAACAGAAATGTACACAGATGTTGGGTCTTTAAACAAATTGGAAAAGACCCTAATGATGAGAAAGATTGAAAGGTTGTTGTTGAATCACGACGCCAGGATTCTTGGACCTGAAGGAGAAGAATTCAATCCGGGGCCAGAGATGAGGCTTGATCACTCAGAGCTTTTGTGTAATAAAGTGTTATTAAAGTATAAGGGAGATAGAGAAAGCTTCTGACATAGGCATCAGAAGGGGGCAGAAAGAGTACCCCCCTGCTAGTCTTCAGCTGGATGTTATATAGTCACTAGCAGTCTGTTAGTGAAAGAAAGGAATGTCTTAAAACAGAATGGCACCAGGCCCCTCACCCATAAGATGTATTTTGGGATAATCTTGGCACCAAATGGCTCATCCTGGGCCATACAATGATTAACTTGAATCTTGAAGAAGGGCAGATCACCACACAAATAGTTTCATTTACATAGATTAGAGGAACAATATCTGAGTATAACATATTGGTTTGTCAAGTAGGTTCTGAGCCAAAAGGCGGAACCGACTCGAAGACAGAGTTTGGGGTAAATGCATAGTACATTCGCACAGCTTAAGATAAACATTTCCATAAGAAAAAGGCATTGGTTAACTTCAGGTCAAAGCAGGTGTCATTATGGCAACACAGAATTTTAAGAGAAACCTCCTTTTAAATTTGTATAGAGAAGGAAAAAATATCACTAGTTTGTTTCCTCCTGCTGCTTAAGAGAGATAAAAATGTCTGACACTTGCAGGCTATTTCCTATGTCTGCAGACCCCTGGCCTTCCTGCCTGTTATCCTCTCTAGATGAGAGCTGGAGGCACAAAGGTTGAGATGGTTGCATGGTATCATTGACTCAATGGACTTGGTTTGAGCAAACTCCAAGAGATAGTTAAGGACAGGGAAGACTGATATGCTGCAATGCATGGGGTCACAAAGAATCAGAAACGACTGAGTGACTGAACAACAACAACAACTATCAGATGCATTAGGCCAAATTCTAAGATGACCTCTAATGATGCAAGCTCTTATATAATCTCCTCTTCTTAAGTGTGGGCAACACTGGTAGATTTGAGAGCCTGCACACCCTTGCTATGATACATTACNTCTTAAGATGATTTTTCCCAACTGACAATCTACTTATCCCCAAGAGGCTTGATTAGATCTTTAATTAACTCAATTTGGAGGCACAACAATTGCTAATTAAATTTTGTTTCTTATAGCAGCAAAATAATGAGCTTATTCAAATAAGTTTCACAGCTATGCAAAGTCAAGACCAGTTAGAAGCTACAATGAAGTATGTCAATAGATATAAAACAAAATAGGGAAAAAAAGCAAGTTCCTTCTACTTATTAAAGACTATGATGGTTAAACATGTGATCAGTATGTGAAAGCAAAAGTTGCTCAATTGTGTCCGACTCTTTGCACTCCCATGGACTATACAGTCCATGGAATTCTCCAGGCCAGAATACTGGAGTGGGTAACCTTTCCATTCTCCAGGGGGTCTTTCCAACCCAGGGATCGAACATAGGTCTCCCACATTGTAGGCGCATTTGTTACCAGCAGAGCCACAAGGGCAAATTATAAACATTCATATATAGTAATGTGAAATGTATCTTTGCAAAAGCACATCAGGAAGTCATAAAAATGGTAATTATTTTTCTGAGTGGTTTCTTTAAAAATCAATTTAGTTTGCTGTTGCTTGAAACACTTTTATAAGTGCTATTTTTTAATTGCCTGCAAAATCAGTATGTCCATTTTGACACTCGACTATGTATCAGTTGAGTTCAGTTCAGTTCAGTCTCTCAGTCATGTCTGACTCTTTGCGACCCCATGAACTGCAGCACGTCAGGCCTCCCTGTCCATCACCAACTCCCGGAAGTTCACCCAACCCATATCCACTGAGTCAGTGATACCATCCAACCATCTCATCCTCTGTCATCCCCTTCTCCTCCTGCCCTCAATCTTTCCCAGCATCAGGGTCTTTTCCAGTGAGTCAGCTCTTCACATCAGGTGGCCAAAGTACTGGAGTTTCAGCTTCAACATCAGTCCTTCCAATGAACACCCAGGACTGATCTCCTTTAGGATGGACTGGTTGGATCTCCTTGCAGTCCAAGGGACTCTCAAGAGTCTTCTCCAACACCATAGTTCAAAAGCATCAATTCTTCAGTGCTCAGCTTTCTTTATAGTCCAACTCTTACATCCATACATGACCACTGGAAAAATCATAGCCTTGACTAGGCTGACCTTTGTTGGTAAAGTAATGTCTCTGCTTTTTAATTTTTAATTTTTTAATTTAAATGTATTTATTTTAATTGGAGGCTAATTACTTTACAATATTGTATTCGTTTTGCCATACATCAACATGAATCCGCCACAGGTATACACGTGTTCCCCATCCTGAACCCCCTCCCACCTCCCTCCCTGTACCATCCCTCTGGGTCATCCCAGTGCACCAGCCTCAAGCATTATGTATCCTGCATCGAACCTAGACTGGCCATTCTTTTCTTAAATGATACTACACATGTTTCAATGCCATTCTCCCAAATCATCCCACCCTCTCCTGGAAATAGAACTGCCTCTGCTTTTTAATAATGCTGTCTAGGTTGGTCATAACTTTCCTTCCAAGGAGTAAGCGTCTTTTAATTTCATGGCTGCAGTCACCATCTGCACTGATTTTGGANATCCTGCATCAAACCTGGACTGGCAATTAGTTTCTTATATGATATTATACATGTTTCAATGCCATTCTCCCAAATCATCCCACCCTCTCCTGGAAATAGAATTGCCTCTGCTTTTTAATAATTCTAAGTTGGTCATAACTTTCCTTCCAAGGAGTAAGCGTCTTTTAATTTCATGGCTGAAATCACCATCTGCACTGATTTTGGAGCCCAGAAAAATAAAGTTAGCCACTGTTTTCCCATCTATTTGCCATGAAGTGATGGGACCGGATGCCATGATGTTAGTTTTCTGAATGTTGAGCTTTAAGCCAACTTTTTCAATCTCCTCTTTCATGTATTACATAGTTATATTTTTAGTGGGAATTAAATAAATATAAAGTAGAGATCACAATAGATCATTTGCTTTAATCCATGTAGATGCAAATAAGTAAAAATATTTCTTGGAAATTAATATAAACTCATAAGTAATCATTATGTTATTTAATGTTT
>SJYH01007438.1:15193-29032 GCA_006408735.1 Sylvicapra grimmia | reverse complement strand
TTCCTTCTAAGTATTTGACATCATCCCTCTTGGCAAAATTTCAAGGTCTTAAGATTTTGATGCCCTGTCCACACTCAAAGCTAATGATGTTGCTTCCTACTTATCTGAGGGAACTCAGTTAATTAGAAAAGAATTTGCATGAATTCTCATATGCTTTACTCACCACCAGAGTCTGTTATGGTTTTCTGTCACCATAGCGACTCATCAACTTTCTATGTTACTACAGTAAGCAATCCTTCCACTTGTGGACTGAATCTTAAACTATATAAAGATATTACTCTTCAAATTCTCTTTTTCTCTGTAATGTTTTGTTAAGAGCTATACTTGATACATTGACAAATAAGAACTGAGATAAATAGACCTTTATTATCAGGTTTTATGTTAATAAAGTTGAGCTTGTTGGGGGAGTGTAATCTCCTCAGTTCTGTCTTATCACAACAAGAATTTGAAGCGAGGGACGTTAAAGTCCTCGGTGCGTCACAGCTCTTGGACAATCTGTGTTATAGTTCTTGGACAGATCAGTTCTATTTAGTAAATAAAGGAAAATACATCCTCGAGGTGTGAGGGCATGACAACCCAAAAGATGCTAAGAGATGAGAGAGAGAGAGAGCCCTTTGGCTCCTTTTTTAATGTTTTTCCCTCCCCCTGGGCCTGGCTTTGAACTGTGGTGTTGAAGAATACTCCTGAGATTCCCTTGGACTGCAAGGAAATCCAACCAGTCCATTCTAAAGGAGATCAGTCCTGGGTGTTCTTTGGAAGGAATGATGGCAAAGCTGAAACTCCAGTACTTTGGCCACCTCATGCGAAGAGTTGACTCTTTGGAAAAGACACTGATGCTGGGAGGGATTGGGGGCAGGAGGAGAAGGGGACGACCGAGGATGAGATGGATGGATGGAATCACGGACTCGATGGACATGAGTTTGAGTGAACTCTGGGAGTTGGTGATGGATAGGGAGGCCTGGCGTGCTGTGATTCATGAGTTCGCAAAGAGTCAGACACGACTGAGTGACTGAACTGAACTGAATGCTTTAGAGACCCTTTGGGTGACCTTAGAAGTAAATGATTTGCCATCATCACTTTGTAATGACCTGGGCAGATCAAATCTTGGAATGATTTCATGGAGCAGTGTTTTTACCACCTCCTCAGCCTTCTCAATCCGAGTGGGAAAGCCTTTGATCCATCCTGTGAATGTATCTATCATGAGTAATAGGTATTTATACCCTTGAGAAATACATCCGAGTGAAGTCCATCTGCCAGTTCTCTCCTGGGTAGGTCCCGTGTTGTTGGACAGGCTGGGCCAGCTGCAGTCTATGAGCTCCGTGGGGGTTGTTTAACTGGCAAGTGGGACAAGAGGAAACCACTTGCTTTATAGTCGTTTGGAGGCCTGTTCTTCTGAAGGACTTTCTAGTAATCTTTGGAGAGCTTTTTCCCCTAAATTAGTGGTGGCATGTAAGGAGTTAACCAACTTCCATTGGAGTTTCCCAGGCAGAAAAATGACTCCTGCCTTTTGGAACCACCCCATATGATCTTCTTGAAAGCCTTCATTTTTAGCTTTAAGAGTCTCACCTTCGATATATGAAGGAGTTTCTGGCAAATTAGTCTGTGGAGCTAAGGTGGTAACCCCTATTAGGTCACATTTCTGTAATGCTGCTCTCTTAGCTGCCTGATCAGCTTCTTGGTTCCCTCGTGCCACGTCTGTGCTCCCTTTTTGGTGTTCTTTACAGTGGGAGACTGAAACCTCAGTGGGCAGATGGACTACATCCAAGAGTCTAAGGATCTGATCACCATACTTGATTGGGGACCCTAGGGTGGTGAAGAGGCTTCTTTCTTTCCAAATAACTGCATGTGCATGTAGCACCAGAAAGGCACACTTGTAGTCAGTGTAAATGGCTACTCTTTTTCCTTTTCCCAGCTCTAAACCTCGAGTCAGGGCTATGAACTCAACTAATTGGGCTGAAGTACTTGGTGGCAGAGGCTCAGCCTCTATGATCTCAAAATTGGAGACTACTTGCATTTCCACTCTTCTTTTTCCATCCAAGACAAAGCTGCTTCCATCAGTGTACCAGATTTCCTCAGGATTGGTCAGGGGATCTTCTGACAATCCTTCTCTTGGTTTTGTCCAGTGGTCCAAGGTTTCTAGGCAAGAGTGAAAGGGGAGAGAGCCCTTGGGGTTAGGCAGGAGGGTGGCTGGGGTAAGAACCTCACAAGTAGATGTACTCAGGCCTGGATTTTCCATCATCACTACTTGATATCTGAGGATTCTTCAATCAGACATCCATAAATGACCTCTCCCATTTAGGAGTTATTTCATTTGGTGGCTGGTAAAAATAGTTAGTTTGCCCTCAGAAGAGAGTTTTAAAGTATCTTCTATTGGGACTACAATAGCTGAATGGTTTCAAAGGCAGGGGGGAGATTTCTTCCCAATAAGGGAGGAGGACAGTCAGGTACCACTAGAAACTGGTGTGAAAATAATTGTCCATCTCATCAACAAACTGCTCAGGTGAATCTTTTTGTAATTATTTTTCCTATAGTACCCCAAATAGTACAGATTTGGGAGGTGAAGGCTCTGGAGTAGGAGGTCAGGACAGAGTAGATAGCCCCTGTATAAACCAAAAAATTCTTGGACCTACCTGCCACATCCAGTTGCATCCTGGGCTTCAGCCCCGTGATGGTTATCTGTGACAGGAGGGCTGGCTGGAGTGGGCAGCTTCAGTCCTATTGAACTATCATGAGGGAAGCCTTGACTCTTGGCCTTAAGGCTTTTGGGTCCCCAGGGCAGATTGCCACCTAATGTCCCAGTTGGTGGCATTTGTAGCAAGCCGTTTTAGACTTGTCATGGTTTGGACACTCTTTGGTCCAATGCCCTACCTGTCTACAGATTAGACATTTGGCTTGTGCCTTGTCCTTCAAGGACTCAGAGTTTGCCACAGGGCTTCACTGGAGGGCAGCCAACATCTGGGCATGCTTCGTTTCTTTCCTTTTTTTCTGCTTCTTGGGCCTTGGTTTCCTCCTGTTCTCTGTTATAAAACGTATTGGTGGATGTCTGGATCATCTCATCTAAAGAGGCATCAAGGTCCTGCTACTGTAGCTGTTGTAACTTTATCCTGATGTCTGATGCACACTGGGACAGGAATTTGTCCTTTAAAACCACCTGTCCCTTGTAAGAGTCTAACTCCAGATCAGTAAACTTTTTGAAGGCCTCTTATAACCTTTCCAGAAAGGCAATGAGGTTCTCAATCGGCTCCTGAGTTATTGCTGAGACCTGGGCATAGCTGGTTACTTTTTGATGGGCTGCTTTCAGTCCTGCCTTCATACAGATCAGAAAATGATCCCTTTCCCAGATATGCTCAGGGTCATTATAATTCCAATTAGAATCTGAAGAAGGGACTGCAGTTTCCCCTACTGAGTCTTTATCACTTGACATGTGAAGCCCTGTTGCATACCTTCAGACTTCCTTTAAGACCCTAGTATGCTCAGGGTCAGATAAAGTTTGACTAAATATGACCATGATGTCCTTCCACATCAAGTCAAAGGCCAAGGTGATGTGTTGGGGTGTATCTATATATTNAAGGGACTGCAGTTTCCCCTACTGAGTCTTTATCACTTGACATGTGAAGCCCTGTTGCATACCTTCAGACTTCCTTTAAGACCCTAGTATGCTCAGGGTCAGATAAAGTTTGACTAAATATGACCATGATGTCCTTCCACATCAAGTCAAAGGCCAAGGTGATGTGTTGGGGTGTATCTATATATTTGACTGGGTCATCTATAAGGCTTCCCAGGTCTTGTTTGATCTGTCTTAGTTCTAAGAGGGATAAGGGCTTATGAACCCAGGTTGGTCCAAATTCTCCTCCAGTTTCAACTAAGGGACATACTCAAGATGGCTTTTGTGGAGGGGGTGCCCCCAGATATGGGGGCATGTTTGGATACAAGGAAGGAGCACCAGGCAATNTAAATAAGCAGGATGACAATATACAGCCTTGACATACTTCTTTCCCCATTTGGAACCAGTCTGTTGTTCCATGTCCAGTTCTAACTGTTGTTTCCTGACCTGTATACAGGTTTCTTAAGAGGCAGGTCAGGTCGTCTGCTATTCCCATCTCTTTCAGAATTTGCCACAGTTTATTGTGATCCACACAGTAAAGGCTTTGACATAATCAATAAAGCAGAAATAAATTTTTTTTGGAACTCTCTTGCTTTTTCGATGATCCAGCGGATGTTGGATCCCTCACGGGGGTGACGCTGGCACACCAACATAGCAGCTGTGACAACGCACAAGCGAGGCCGAGAGGAGCTATCCCGTGTCCAAGGTAAGGAGCAGCAGCTGTGCTTTGCTGGAGCTGCTGTGAAGAGATACCCAGCGTCCAATATAAGAGAAACCCAAGTAAGATGATAGGCTCTGAGAGAGGGCATCAAAGGGCAGACAGACTGAAACCACAATCACAGACAACTAGCCAATCTGATCACATGGACCACAGCCTTGTCTAACTCAATGAAACTAAGACATGCCATGTGAGTCCACACAAGACAGATGGGTCATGGTGGAAAGGTCTGACAGAATGTGGTTCACTGGAGAAGGGAATGGAAAACCACTTCAGTATTCTTGTCTCAAGAACCCCATGAACAGTATGAAAAGGCAAAAACATAGGACACTGAAAGAACTCCCCAGGTCAGTAGGTGCCCAGTATGCTACTGGAGATCAATGGAGAAATAACTCCAGAAACAATGAAGGGATGGAGCCAAAGCAAAAACAACACCCAGCTGTGAATAGGACTGGTGATAGAAGCAAGGTTCGATGTTGTAAAGAGCATATTGCATAGGAACCTGGAATGTTAGGTCCATGAAATAAGGCAAACTGGAAGTAGTCAAAGAGGAGATGGTAAGAGTGAACATTGAAATTGTAGGAATTAATGAACTAAGATGGACTGGAATGGGTGAATTTAACTCAGATGACTACTATATCTACTCCTGTGGGCAGGAATCCCTTAGAAGAAATGGAGTAGCCATCATGGTCAACAAAAGAGTCTGAAATGCAGTACTTGAATTCAGTCTCAAAAACGACAGAATGATCTCTGTTCATTTCCAAGGCAAACCATTCAATGTCATGGTTATCCAAGTCTATGCCCCAACCAGTACTGCTGAAGAAGCTGAAGTTGAACGGTTCTATGAAGACCTACAAGACCTTCTAGAACTAACACCCAGAAAAGATGTCCTTTTCATTATAGGGGACTGGAATGCAAAAGTAGGAAGTCAAGAAACACCTGGAGCAACAGGCAAATTTGGTCTTGGAGTACAGAATGAAGCAAGGCAACAGCTAACAGAGTTTTGCCGAGAGAACGCACTGGTCAGAGCAAACACTCTTTTTCAACAACACAAGAGAAGACTCTGCACATGGACATCACCAGATGGTCAACACCAAAATCAGGTTGATTATATCCTTTGCAGTCAAAGATGGAGCAGCTCTATACAATCAACAAAAACAAGACCAGGAGCTGACTGTGGCTCAGATCATGAACTCCTTATTACCAAATTCAGACTTTAATTGAAGAAAGTGGGGAAAACCACTAGACCATTCAGGTATGACCTAAATCAAATCCTTATGATTATACAGTGGAAGTGAGAAATAGATTTAAGGGACTAGATCTGATAGACAGAATGCCTGATGAACTATGGACGGAGGTTTGTGACATTGTACAGCAGATAGGGAGCAAGACCATCCCCAAGAAAAAGAAATGCAAAAAAGCAAAATGGCTGTCTGAGGAGGCCTTACAAATAGCTTTGGAAAATTGAAAGTATATATTGCAAATCTTAGGTGAAACACTATAAGAAAATTTATTTAAAAATACACAATTAATAAGCCATTATTAGAGTGGAAATAGAATTATAAAATATAATGTAACATAAAGCAGGAAAAGAAAATAAAAAGTAACAAAGAATCAATCAGTACACAGAAAACAAGTAGCAAGATGATAAATTTAAATATGATCACGTTAATAAATATAGCCAATGTGAATAGTCTAAATGCATCCACTAAAGGAAGAAAGAGACTGAGGATCACAGAAGAAAGCAATACTCAACATTATGCCATCTATGCACAGCTATATACAAGAAAAGCACTTAAAATATAACCATAATCACAAATATGGCAATTGGCATTTTAAAATGCTGATTCAAATTACTGAGTGAATGAATGAATATTTCTTTTATTTCTTCTTGTTGTCTGCTTGCTGTGGCTAGGATTCCCAAAACTGTGTTCAATAAATGTGGTGAGGGTGGGCATCCTTGTCTTGCTCCTGATCTTAGAGGACATGCTTTCAGCTTTTCAATATTGAGCATGATGTTAGTTGTGGGCTTNTTCTTGTTGTCTGCTTGCTGTGGCTAGGATTCCCAAAACTGTGTTCAATAAATGTGGTGAGGGTGGGCATCCTTGTCTTGCTCCTGATCTTAGAGGACATGCTTTCAGCTTTTCAATATTGAGCATGATGTTAGTTGTGGGCTTGTCATATTTGACCTTTATTATGTTGAGGTAAGTTTTTTGTTTGTGCAGGCATGCTCAGTCATGTCTGACTCTTTGTGACCCCATGGATGGTAGCAAGTCAGAGTCCTCTGTTGGAATTTTCCAGGGAAGAACACTGGAGTGAATTGCCATTTCCTATTCCAGGGAATCTTCCTGACCCAGTGATCAAACCCGGATTTCCTGCATTGGCAGGTGGATTCTTTACCACTGCACCACCTGAAAGGCGCATTATGTTGAGGCAGGTTCCACCTACGCCCAATTTCTGGAGAGTTTGTTATCATAAATGGATGTCGAATTTTGTCAAAAGCTATTTCTGAATCTCTTGAGATGATAACATGTTTTATTCTTCAATTTGCTAATGTGGCATGTCACAGTGACTTGTGGACATAAAATCATTTTTGCATCTCTGAGTTCAGCTGAGTTCAATTCAGTTGTTCAGTCATGTCTGACTCTGTGACCCCATGGACAGCAGCATGCCAAGCTTCCCTGTCCATCACCAACTCCCAGAGCTTGCTCAAACTTACATCCATCCAGTCGGTGATGCCATCCAACCATCTTATCTTCTGGCACCCCTTCTCCACCTGCCTTCAATCTTTCCCAGCATCAGGTTCTTTTCCAATGAGTCAGTTCTTCACATCAGATAGCCAAAGCATTGGGGTTTCAGCTTCAGTATCAGCTCTTCCAATGCTAATATATTGTTGAGGATTTTTGCATCCATTTTCATCAATGAATTGACCTGCAATTTTCTTTTTATGTGTGATAACTTTTCTGGTTTTGATATCAAGGTGATAATGGCCTAATAGAATGCATTGGGAAGCATTTTGAAGGGGACAGTTTGAAAAGAATTTGTGTTAACACTGCTCTAAATGTTAAATGTAAAATTCACCTGTGAAGCCATCTGGCCCTGGACTTGTGTTTGTCGGGAGTTTTATTTCTTTATTCATACTGATTCAATTTCATACCGGTAATTGTTCTGCTCATATTTTCTATTTCTTCCTCATTTAGTCTTTGGAGCTTGTAGATTTCTGTGAATTTTTCCACTAAGGTTATTCATCTTATATATATGTGTGTGTGTGTGTGTGTGTGTGTGTGTAATTTTTCGTTGTAATCTCTTATGATCCTTTGTATTTCTTTGGTGTCTATTGTTACTACTCCTTTCTCATTTCTAATTTGATTGATGTTGACCTTCTCTTTTTTCTTGATGAGTCTACCTTAAGGTTTATCAGTTTTGCTTGTCTGTAAAACTTGAAAGAACCAGCTGTTAGTTTCATTGATCTTTTCTTTTCTTTTCAGTCTCTATTTCATTTACTTCTGCTCTCATCTTTATGATTCCTTTTCTTTTACCAACTTTGGGTCTTATTTATTTATTTATTTATTTTTAAATTTTTACTTTATTTTACTTTACAATACTGTNTGACTTTTTGTAGTTTTAAATTTAAATATATTCTGAGGGTTAAATTGTGCTGGGAAGCAGGAAAATCCTTCATTTAGCTTATAATTGGTTCTGGAATCTGTTAGCAAACTATGGCTTTAGTTTTAAGAGTTTCCTCTCTAAAGCAGGACTTTAATATATGTTAAAATAACAGCTTGGTGTTATGTAGTCTGATAGGCTCTTAGCTTTTATATAAATAATTGATCATTTAGGTTATTGATCCCCAAATCGATCAGTAGAGCAAATTTGAGTGTACAACCTACCAGACAAACCATCAAGTCATAAATTCTTATTTTAAGTTGATGACCATGATCTTCATGTGAATCTTGTAGTGCCATCAGACTGTTTTCCTACATTTCCATTTGCTTTTTTGCTCTCCCATCCTTCTAAGTATTTGACATCATCCCTCTTGGCAAAATTTCAAGATCTTAAGATTTTGATGCCCTGTCCACACTCAAAGCTAATGATGTTGCTTCCTACTTATCTGAGGGAACTCAGTTAATTAGAAAAGAATTTGCATGAATTCTCATATGCTTTACTCACCACCAGAGTCTGTATCTATGGTTTTCTGTCACCGTAGTGACACATCAACTTTCTATGTTACTACAGTAAGCAATCCTTCCACTTGTGGACTGAATCTTAAACTATATAAAGATATTACTCTTCAAATTCTCTTTTTCTCTGTAATGTTTTGTTAAGAGCTATACTTGATACATTGACAAGAACTGAGATAAATAGACCTTTATTATCAGGCTTTATGTTAATAAAGTTGAGCTTGTTAGGGGAGTGTAATCTCCTCAGTTCTGTCTTATCACAACAAGGATTTGAAGCGAGGGACATTAAAGTCCTGGTGCGTCACAGCTCTTGGACAGTCCGTGTTATAGTTCTTGGACAGACAAGTTTTATTTAGCAAATAAAGGAAAATATATCCTCGAGGTGTGAGGGCATGACAACCCAAAAGATGCTAAGAGACGAGAGAGAGAGAGAGCTCTTTGGCTCCTTTTTTAATGTTTTTCCCTCCCCCTGGGCCTGGTTTTGAACTGTGGTGTTGAAGAAGACTCCTGAGATTCCCTTGGACTGCAAGGAGATCCAACCAGTCCATTCTAAAGGAGAGCAGTCCTGGGTGTTCTTTGGAAGGAATGTTGGNTGCTAAGAGACGAGAGAGAGAGAGAGCTCTTTGGCTCCTTTTTTAATGTTTTTCCCTCCCCCTGGGCCTGGTTTTGAACTGTGGTGTTGAAGAAGACTCCTGAGATTCCCTTGGACTGCAAGGAGATCCAACCAGTCCATTCTAAAGGAGAGCAGTCCTGGGTGTTCTTTGGAAGGAATGTTGGTAAAGCTGAAACTCCAGTACTTTGGCCACCTCATGCGAAGAGTTGACTCATTGGAAAAGACACTGATGCTGGGAGGGATTGGGGGCAGGAGGAGAAGGGGACGACAGAGGATGAGATGGCTGGATGGCATCACGGACTCGATGGACGTGAGTCTGAGTGAACTCTGGGAGTTGGTGATGGATAGGGAGGCCTGGCGTGCTGTGATTCATCAGTTCGCAAAGAGTCGGACACGACTGAGTGACTGAACTGAACTGAATGCTTTAGAGACCCCTTGGGTGACCTTAGAAGTAAATGATTTGCCATCATCACTTTGTAATGACCTGGGCAGATCAAATCTTGGAATGCTTTCATGGAGCAGTGTTTTTACCACCTCCTCAGCCTTCTCAATCCGGGTGGGAAAGCCTTCGATCCATCCTGTCAATGTATCTATCATGAGTAATAGGTATTTATACCCTTGAGAAATACATCTGGGTGAAGTCCATCTGCCAGTTCTCTCCTGGGTAGGTCCCGTGTTGTTGGACAGGCTGGGCCAGCTGCAGTCTATGAGCTCCATGGGGGTTGTTTAACTGGCAAGTGGGACAAAAGGAGACCGCTTGCCTTATAGTCGTTTGGAGGCCTGTTCCTCTGAAGGACTTTCTAGTAATCTTTGGAGAGCTTTTTCTCCTAAATTAGTGGTGGCATGTAAGGAGTTAACCAACTTCCATTGGAGTTTCCCAGGCAGAAAAACGACTCCCGCCTTTTGGAACCACCCCATATGATCTTCTTGAAAGCCTTCATTTTTAGCTTTAAGAGTCTCACCTTCGATACATGAAGGAGTTTCTGGCAAATTAGTCTCTGGAGCTAAGGTGGTAATCCCTATTAGGTCACGTTTCTGTAATGCTGCTCTCTTAGCTGCCTGATCAGCTTCTTGGTTCCCTTGTGCCACATCTGTGCTCCCTTTTTGGTGTTCTTTACAGTGGGAGACTGAAACCTCAGTGGGCAGATGGACTACATCCAAGAGTCTAAGGATCTGATCACCACACTTGATTGGGGATCCTAGGGTGGTGAAGAGGCCTCTTTCTTTCCAAATAACTGCATGTGCATGTAGCACCAGAAAGGCACACTTGTAGTCAGTGTAAATGGCTACTCTTTTTCCTTTTCTCAGCTCTAAAGCTCGAGCCAGGGCTATGAGCTCAACTAATTGGGCTGAAGTACTTGGTGGCAGAGGCTCAGTCTTTATGATCTCAAAATTGGAGACTACTTGCATATCTGCTCTTCTTTTTCCATCCAAGACAAAGCTGCTTCCATCAGTGTACCAGATTTCCTCAGGATTGGTCAGGGGATCTTCTGACAATCCTTCTCTTGGTTTTGTCCAGTGGTCCAAGGTTTCTAGGCAAGAATGAAAGGGGAGAGAGCCCTTGGGGGTAGGCAGGAGGGTGGCTGGGGTAAGAACCTCACAAGGGGATGTACTCAGGCCTGGATTTTCCATCATCACTACTTGATATCTGAGGATTCTTCAATCAGACATCCATAAATGACCTCTCCCATTTAGGAGTTGTTTCATTTGGTAGCTGGTAAAAATAGTTAGTTTGCCTCAGAAGAGAGTTTTAAAGTATCTTCTATTGAGACTGCAATAGCTGAAAGGTTTCAAAGGCAGAGGGGAGATTTCTTCCCAATAAAGGAGGAGGACAGTCAGGTACCACTAGAAACTGGTGTGAAAATAATTGTCTATCTCAGCAACAAACTGCTCAGGTGAATCTTTTTGTAATTATTTTTCCTGTAGTACCCCAAATGGTACAGATTTGGGAGGAGAAGGCTCTGGAGTAGGAGGTCAGGACAGAGTAGATAACCCCTGTGTAAACCAAGAAATTCTTGGACCTACCTGCCACATCCAGTTGCACCCTGGGCTCCAGCCCCATGATGGTTATCTGTGACAGGCAGGCTGGCTGGAGTGGGCAGCTTCAGTCCTATTGAACCATCATCAGGGAAGCCTTGACTCTTGACCTTAAGGCTCTTGGGTCCCCAGGGCAGAGTGCCACCTAATGTCCCGGTTGGTGGCATTTGTAGCAAGCCATTTTAGACTTGTCATGGTTTGGACACTCTTTGGCCCAATGCCCCACCTGTCTACAGATTAGGCATTTGGCTTGTGCCTTGTCCTTCAAGGACTCAGAGTTTACCATAGGGCTTCACTGGAGGGCAGCCAACATCTGGGCATGCTTCATCTCTTTCCTTTTTTTCCCTTTCTTGGGCCTTGGTCTCCTCCTGTTCTCTGTTATAAAAGGTATTGGTGGCTGTCTGGATCATCTCATCTAAAGAGGCATCAGGGTCCTGCTACTGTAGCTGTTGTAACTTTATTCTGATGTCTGATGCACACTGGGACAGGAATTTGTCCTTTAAAACCACCTGTCCCTTGTAAGAGTCTCAGTCCAGATCGGTAAACTTTTCGAAGGCCTCTTATAGTCTTTCCAGAAATGCAATGAGGTTCTCAATCGGCTCCTGAGTTATTGCTGAGACCTGGGCATAGCTGGTTACTTTTTGATGGGCTGCTTTCAGTCCTGCCTTCATACAGATCAGAAAATGATCCCTTTCCCAGATATGCTCAGGGTCATTATAATTCCAATTAGAATCTGAAGAGGGGACTGCAGTTTCCCCTACTGAGTCTTTATCACTTGACATGTGAAGCCCCATTGCATAACTTCAGACTTCCTTTAAGACCCTAGTATGCCCAGGGTCAGATAAAGTTTGACTAAATATGACCATGATGTCCTTCCACATCAAGTCAAAGGCCAAGGTGATGTGTTGGAATGTATCTATATATTTGCCTGGGTCATCTATAAGGCTTCCCAGGTCTTGTTTGATCTGTCTTAGTTGTAAGAGGGAGAAGGGCTTATGAACCCAGGTTGGTCCAAATTCTCCTCCAGTTTCCACTAAGGGACATACTCAAGTTGGCTTCTGTGGAGGGGGCACTTCCAGATATGGGGGCACAATTGGATACAAGGAAGGAGTACCGGGCATGGGAGCCATGGGAGGTGAGCCTTCAAGGGGAGGCCCTTTCTCTTGGTTGTCTGTGCTGAACACCATTTGCCTAGTAGGCTCACTTTTAGGGCATACAACAATCCCATACTTAAGACACAGTTCCTTCATACCTCTTAATTTGAAGAAAATTTGGACATAGGGGATCTCTGTCCATTTCCTTTGTCTTTTGCATAATANCCAGGAGCTATAGGAGGCTCCAGTCTCTTTGGGGTGGGGTGTGTGTGTGTGTGTGTGGGATGTGAGCCTTCCGGGGGGCGGGGGGCAGGGCGGGTTCCTTCTCTTGGTTGTCTGTACCCAACACCATTTGTCTAGTAGGCTCAACTTTCGGGCACACAACAATCCCATACTTAAGAGAGAGTTCCTTCATTTCTCTTAGTTGGAAGAAAATTTGGACATAGGGGATCTCTGTCCATTTCCCTTGTCTTTTGCAGAATAATTCTAGTTGCAGGATGGTATTGTAATTTAAACTCCCATCGTCAAGCCAGTGTTCCTCATCCCCCAGAGGATACTGGCCACACAGTAGCACAAAAGAATTCTAAGCGACTTCTCCTTAAGAGTTAGAAGATCAAACATCTTCCAGTTATCAAGGATGCATATCAAGGGCATCTTCCAGGAAGTGGATTGGTTATTTCCCGTCTGAAAGACAGTCTTGACAGGGAGGAAAAGAAAAAGAAGAGACCAATAGGCCTTCTTCTATCTCCATGGGTGGGCTTCCTTAGGGGTGAGTCTTTCTGAAGCTTATCCTACCTAGTGCTGCTGCAACCTGAGAGCCAGGTGTCCCCGAGTCAAGGTGCAGATACCCAGGCAGGTTAAGGCATGACATCCTCCTGGAGATCGAATCCCCAGGCAGATCGAGGCAGGTCGGCCTCCTGAGAGTTGGGTCCCTGAGCAGGTCGAGGAATGATGATCTCCTGGGACCCCCAAACTGGCGGATCCCTGATCAGGCTGAGGCGTGACAACCTTTCAAGGACCAGATTACTAGGCAGGTCAAGGCAGGTTGACCTCCTGGGACCCCCAGACTGGAGTTGGGTGTCCCCAAGGTCTCCAGTGTGACCAGTGCTGGGTAGGATTAAGGGGCTGTAAATTTTACTCATTGCCAGTTTGTTCACCAGAGATGGGAATAGATACCCTGATGTAAAGCAATCCAAGTCTGTGCCATGAAACTGGGAACCTGGTGAAGCAGCCATAAGCCTTATCCTCTTACTGCTCTAAGGGAATGTAAGTCACTGATTTCCTCCCCTAGTCCTCTATAAGAGCAGATTGAGGTGTCTCCAATAGTAAACATTTGGTTGTCATAGACCCACTTTTGGTAATAACAGAAGCAATGACAAAGGAGTGGGTTATCTGGCCCTATTAGGGGTATTAACTTATTGCCAAATTCAGACTCAAATTGAAGAAAGTAGGGAAAACCACTAGACCATTCAGGTATGACCTAAATCAAATCCCTTATGATTATACAGTGGAAGTAAGGAATAGATTTAAGGGCCTAGATCTGATAGATAGAGTGCCTGAAGAACTATGGAATGAGGTTCGTGACATTGTAC
>SJYH01007437.1:38703-49090 GCA_006408735.1 Sylvicapra grimmia | reverse complement strand
TGCTGCGTGCCAGAATCCACTTTGTAAATTCCTGCTGTCTGACCCTCCATGGAGATTCTGAGGACATTGGTCTGTGCTGGGCTCTGTTAGGGGCACATTTTTTAAAGGCCCAGGGGTGATGCTAATTTCCAGCCAGGCTCGGGAGCAGCTGCCAAAAACCCAAGGCCAGAGTTTTTGAAAGCGAAGCTTGAAGCAAAGCTTTGGAAGCAAAGCTTGGCTGTATCCACGTGGCGGACAGCAGGGATCAGGCCTTTAATCAGCACAACACTCACAGAGCCAGTCCCCAGCCTTTCTTTGCTGAATTCCCCATTTTTGCTGAGTTGAGCCGCCTTCGCAGCTGGAAGAAAAGCCTCCCCCCAGCCACTTCCCCTGGTGGGAGCTGACCCCAGAAGGTATCCAGTCGTCACTGCTTCCCTTTTTGCTGTTGTTGTTTGGCTGGGTGGTTGCTGTGGGATTTTTCCTGTGGTCTCTGAGATGCTCCAGAGGAGCAGAGCCTGCAAGCAAATCAGAAATGCCGAGAGGGCAAAGCTAACCCGGTTTCCCATGAGGTCAAAGCAGCCGGGTGCTTGGCCACCAAAGTCCCACCGGCCGAGGGGTTATGGAAGGCTGAAAGTCCCAGAGCCCGAGGCAGTGGTGAAGAATTTGCTTGCCGATGTAGGAAACATAACAGACGTGGGTCCGATCCCTGGGTCGGGAAGATCCCCTGGAGAAGGAAATGGCTACCCACTCCAGTGTTCCTGCCTGGAGAATCCCGTGGGCAGAGGAGCCCCTGAGGGCTGTGGAGGGGAATGTGGTCCAGACCCCTCCCAGTTTCCAATCTTTTGCTGATCATCTTGGCTTGAGCAGCATCACCCCGATCTCTGCCTTCCTCTTCACATGGCTTCCTCTCCTCCCCTGTGCTTCAGTTCAGTTCCGTTCAGTCACTAAGTCATGTCTGACTCTTTGCGACCCCATGGACTGCAGCACGCCAGGCCTCCCTGTCCACCACCAACTCCTGGAGTTTACTCAAACTCACATCCATCGAGTCGGTGATGCCACCCAACCATCTCATCCTCTGTCATCCCCTTCTCCTCCTGCCTTCAATCTTTCCCAGCATCAGGGTCTTTTCCAATGAGTAAGCTCTTCACATCAAGTGGCCAAAGTATTGGAGTTTCAGCTTCAACATCAGTCCTTCCAATGAATATTCAGGACTGATTTCCTTTAGGATGGACTGGTTGGATCTCCTGGCAGTTCAGGGGACTCTCAAGAGTCTTTTCCAACACTACACTTCAAAAGCATCAATTCTTCGGTGCTCAGCTTTCTTCACAGTCCAACTCTGACATCCATACGTGACTACTGGAAAAACCATAGCCTTGACTAGACGGACCTTAGTCGGCAAAGTAATGTCTCTGCTTTTTAATATGCTGTCTAGGTTGGTCATAACTTTCCTTCCAAGGAGTAAGTGTCTTTTAGTTTCAAGGCTGCAATCACCATCTGCAGTGATTTTGGAGCCTAAAAAAATAAAGTCAGCCACTGTTTCCACTGTTATCCCATCTATTTCCCATGAAGTGATGGGACCGGAGGCCATGATCTTAGTTCCCTGTGCCTGCCTGTGTCCAAATGTCCTTTTTGAATAAGGACACAGTCCTTCTGGATTTGTCGTTGCTCATTTGCTCTGTTGTATCCAACTCTTTGTAACCCCATGGACTGTAGCCCACCAGGCTCCTCTGTCCATGGGATTCTCCAGGCAAGAGTACTGGAGTGGGTTGCCATGCCCTCTTCCAGGGGATCTCCCTGACCCAGGGATCGAACCCTCATCTCCTGCATTGCAGGTGGGTTCTTTACCACTGAGCCGCCCGAGAAGCCCCCCTATTGGAGTGGGCACCTTAATGATCTCACTGTAACTTGATCACCTTTGTGAAAACTCTTGTCTCCACATCAAGTCATTTTTGAGGTACTGGGGTTAGGATTCCAACATTTGGGAGACACAGGCACCCCCTAACAGGCCCCAAGCTCACACTCATGCCCAGAGCCCAAAGCCTGGCACTGGTCCTTTCAGGGTGGAGGAGACCAGGGCCAGGAGGACTTCCGGGAGGCCTGAAGGCCCCCAGGCTCTGGCTGGCTCCTGAGCTGCGCCGATTTGTTCAGGCTGATTGCCTGGGACACCTGACTCCTGGCTTTGTCTCTGGGGTCTTTGGTCCCTGGCTAAGGGTGAGTGAAAGAGGGGGTTCCCTGAGGTGACTTGGCTCCTTGGCAGGTGTTGGGGGTCAAGGACACCTCCAGAAGGGGCTTCTTCCTGTGGCAACTGGGAGAATGATTCTCTGTGTTTATTAAGAAAAGGTAAGTTATACATAAACCTAATAATAATTTACTGGGACTTCCCTGGAAGTCGAGTGGTTAAAACTCCGTGCTTCCCATGCAGTGGACATGGGTTCGATCCCTGGTCAGGGAACTAAGATCCCACATGCCACAGGTATAGCCAATAAACAAATTACTTTATTGCTCAAAACTTTTTTTTTTTTACAAAAGGTACATTCACTTACAACAGAGACTAGATTTTGGCTCCTTTAATGAAATAAGCTATTCTTAAGCACCCTTACCAAAATTATCTACTTTGAGCCTTAAAAGAGGCCAAACACAAGAAAAATAAATAAAAAGTAGGTGCTCAGCTAAAGGCCACAAATGGTAATGTTAAGCTCAGAGTCTGGTGCCGATTGGAAACAAATCCAGGCCTTGGTCCTCCGGGTTCTAGAACTTTCTGTACTCAGCACACCACTCACTGTGTCCCACCTTTTTAGGGAGTCAGTTCATGGCTTGGACAACACACTCTTCCTTCCTGTGGTCCCTCACAGACCCAGCCCCTGGACGCTGGCCACCTCCCGTCCTGCTGTGCCCCCATCTCCTCTTCTACTCTGCGTGGAGTTGGGGGACGGGTGGGGACGACCTCTGGAGAGGTAGGGCCAGCAGAGGGCAGCTCTCCTGGCTGGTTCCTGGGCCACCAGAGAGAGTTCATGGGGTGTGCACTGAAACTGCTCATGAATGGGCAACCAGCTAACTCCAGGTGGTTACTTGAAGGATTGAATTTTTATTTTTAGTTTCTATGTCTCATGGCATTGCCAGAAAGAGAGAAAAGCCTCCTTTGTAGACTGTGACCCAAAAAAAGCAAAGCTCTCTTGAGCTAAACAAATACTGATTCATGGACACAAGATGGGCATCACTTACAATAGTAAAAAAAGTCAGTGTGCTAACACCAGGAAGTTGAACAAATAATACACTTAGGATAACAATTAATTCCGTACACTGATGGAGTAAGTCGTACGGAAGGGATTGTAGCGTGGTAAAACATTTTACCGTGGGAAGATACTCACAATACATCACTAAGCAAGAGGAAAAGCGGGTGACAAGCAGCATGGATAGCAGGCTGCCCTCCAGGATGGAAAGATCGACCCTACACCCTTGAAGGCCTATCGGGGCGGCAGAAAGCAGCGAGGATGTTTTTCCTTCTATGTGATCTATTTTCCCTGGTGGCTCAGAGGGCAAAAGGTCTGCCTGCAGTGCAGGAGACCTGGGTTCGATCCCTGGGTCAGGAAGTTCCCCTGGAGAAGGAAATGGCAACCCACTCCAGTAGTCTTGCCTGGAAAATCCCATGGACAGAGAAGCCAGGCAGACTACAGTCCATGGGATCGCAAAGAGTCCTACAGGACTGAGCAACTTCACTTTCACTTTTTCTACAGTGAGCAAACATTGATACTTTCATAACAAAACAGCTCTTTTAAAACAAAGTTAAAGGGGGGAAAAAAAGCTTCCATTCATCTCACTGACCCCTTAGTTCTCCAGGGACCTCTCCATGGAGGAGGGTGTTTAGAAACCCAACACCAGTCAAAAGACCAGCCAGTCGGAGGGGTCTGAGTTCCAAACGCAGCCTTTGAGAAGAAACCAAAGAAACACCATGGTCCAAGATTAGACGTTCATCTGCTCCCCGGGTGCCTGACCCCACGCTGCCTGAGCCTCTGACCCTTTCCACTGGAGGGGCCCCGCCATCCTGGCCTGGAAGGCACCACGCCCCCAACTTGGTGCCGATTCCCTGTGAAGCATCAGATGAAGTTTCAGCGGAAGCAGCATGCGTTCCTGGGAGAAGTGAGGAGCGCTGGGT
Organism: Sylvicapra grimmia; assembly: GCA_006408735.1. NCBI lineage: Eukaryota > Metazoa > Chordata > Mammalia > Artiodactyla > Bovidae > Sylvicapra > Sylvicapra grimmia. Next base: position 44,958 of record SJYH01007437.1, on the reverse strand, counting down.
GGGGAGGGCAAAGGGAGGAGAGGCCCTCTGTATCCAAGGCTCCCACCATGGCGGCCGTGGGGCGGGGCGGGGGGAGCCGTCGGATGTTCTCAAATATGTAAATAAATCACAAACGGTTACAGCAGAAGCCAGTGATTCTGAAACACATAGTCTGGCCAAAACCCTTCTTACATCTCTGGCAGAAAACCAGATGTGTCCCTTTAACTCAAGTCTAACACGCCTGCCGTACATTTTGAAGGAGGGAAGAGAGAACCTGATTTTTGCATCTCTGTAGCAACTGTATGGGAACAGGAAGTCCCCTGAGGTTCCTGTGGAGACAACTGAATTGGATCTGTGGTTAAAAAGGGCATATACCTGGAGAAAACCATAATTCAAAAAGATCCATGCACCCCAGTGTTCCCTGAAGCACTATTTACAACTACCAGGACGAGGAAACAACCTAAATGTCCATCAACAGACGGATGGATAAAGAAGGTGTGGTTCATATATACGATGGAATATTACTCAGCCATAAAAAAATGAAATAGTGCCATTTACAGAGACGTGGATAGACCTGGAGACCATCATACAGAGTGAAGCAGATGAGAAGGAGAAAACCAAATGTCATCTAGCAAGGCTGATATGTGGAATCTAGAAAAATGGTACGGGTGAACTTCTTTGCTGAGCAGAAATAGAGGCACAGACATAGGGAACAAATGTGTGGATACCAAGGGGGAAAGCGGGATGGACTGGGAGACTGGGATTGACATATTCACACTACTGTGTATAAAGCAGACAGCTAACGAGACCCGCCTGTGGAGCACAGGAACTCCACTCAGCGCTCGGTGGTGACCTAAATGGGGAGGAAATCCAAAAAAGAGGGGATTGTTTGTAGAGTTGATCAGCTTTGCTTTACAGCAGAAAACTAACATAACCTGGTTAAAGCAACTCTACTCCAATAAAAATTAATTTTTTTAAAAAAAGAGAAGAGCTCAACTGGAAGGAGGGCGAGGGGCCCCCGTGGACTCCATGGCCCCTCTTCTGCCTTCCCAGCGTCCATCCTTAATGCCTGAGTTTCCACCACCAGCCTGGCCAGACTCTCCCATGCCCACAGGCCTCTGCTAAGCCCTGCCTGCAACCGTGAGACCCTGGTGATGACCGAGCAGTGGCCCCCGGGGCAGATAGCATCTTTCACAAAGTTTTCCACGGTCTGTGCCCATACAACCAACTCCAGCCCCCAGCAAGATGGGATGGCCAACAGGTACAGCTTCTCCCCAGCTGACCTGCCACCATAACAATGGATGAAGGGCCCGCCTGAGTACTAACCCCGAGCAAAGACCCGGGAGTTGTCAAGGGAGGGAGAAAGTGCCTAAGAGACCCCTCTCCTTGTTCCCTTCTTATTCCCTATCCATCAGAGCCCATGTGCAGAAACCAGCCAATATCCTCTTATGAAACATCTGTCTCCCCAGGGGAGGCAGGGCCTGTCCAGGTGAGGAGCCATAGGGAAAGGGTGACCCATTCTGGAAAGAGCTGAGAACAGCAGAAGTGGCAGGTTACAGGGACTTCCTTGACTGTCCCATGGTTAAGATGCTGTGCTTCCACTGCAGAGGGTGTGGGTTCAACCTCTAGTTGGGAGCTAAGATCATGCATTCAAGAAAAAACAAAGAAGAAGAAATGGCAGGTTGCGAGTGCCAAATTAACTGAATAAGCAAAGTCACACATCATCCAAAGGCACAAACAAAGCACAGGGCGCTTAAGTAGACTTTCCCCAGCTTCTGTTTAACAGCAGTGGCCCGTGGGCAGTTTTCCAACCATGGACCCTGGCTCTTGGTTTGGCAGGAGGTCATCTTCAGACACCATGACCAAGGCGAGCCCTGCGCCCAAGGAGCCCAGGATGACAACTCATTTCCTCCTCCCATTCTTAAAAAGCCTTCCCAGAATCTGTGCTGAGCGCCGTTCTTATTTTAGACACCTGGTTAGCTGAAAGCACAGTCACATTTCTATAAGCAGTTTGGGTTTTTTTTTTTTTTTTAATTATTCTTGAATGGAATTGTTTTGCTTGTTTGTTTCACTTCCTCTTTGGGGATACCAGGGAACATGAGTTCCCCTTTTCCTGGTATTCAAAGTACGTCAGTTCTAGTCTGATTAAATGAAAAGTGGAGAACAAGAGGGTGGCTGCACTGTCTGACAAAACTGCTGCGAGGTTTGGAAACTTGCGGTTTGTCACTGTTTTCTTTTGTTTTCCTTTTCCCCAAAAGGCCCTCGGAATGTGAACGGGTTTCTGCCAAGATATCTGCACCTGTGATGCGTGGCTTCGATGGCGGGATGGGGGTCCCAGGGCCTGTCTGCCTGCCAAGCCCGCCCCGACACCCCGGATTTGCTACAGCAAAGTTGTACCAAACAGCAGACTCTGAGAGAGCTCAGCTCAGCTGTCACCCTCCGAGGTTTCTCTGCCCCTTTGAGACCTTGAATGTTCTGAAAGCTTTACTGCGACGAATGAACTGTGTGCATGAAGAAGGATCCTGGTCTATTTGTTTATAACATCATGATTGCAAAATGAACAGCGGGCCTTCCCTAGTGGTCCAGTGGTTAAGAATCCACTTGCCAACACAGGGGACTTGGGTCTGATCCCGGGTCAGAGAACTAAGATCCCACATGCCCTGGGCACCTAAGCCTGAGCACCGCAGCTAGAGAGATGGCCCCAGGCCACAACAAAAGATCCTGCATGCCGCAACTAAGACTCGATACAGCCAAGCAAATAAACATTTTAAAAAAAGAGAGAGAGAGAGCAGCTAAAACATTTCACCCCCAAACTCCATGTCATCCAGTGTGAAAGGCACCATGGATTTCTTCCCTACCCCAGGACAGAGAAACAGAAGAGCTGAAATGGCTGGGTGCACAGGCCCAGAGTGAGGGCAGATGGAACGTAATGTCACAGGGAGGTCCAGCAGATGAGATCCATAAACTCCAGCATCACTTTACACAGAGTCCTCGTGGGCGTCAGTGACCTTCTCTTTGAAGAATGAGGCCTCATGCTAAACCTCCTTCACCGAGTCCTCATGAGCTTAAAAAAGTGAGCGTTAGTCGCTCACTGAGGTCCGACTCTTTGTGACCCCATGGACTGTAACNATTTTTTTTAAAAAAAGAGAAGAGCTCAACTGGAAGGAGGGCGAGGGGCCCCCGTGGACTCCATGGCCCCTCTTCTGCCTTCCCAGCGTCCATCCTTAATGCCTGAGTTTCCACCACCAGCCTGGCCAGACTCTCCCATGCCCACAGGCCTCCGCTAAGCCCTGCCTGCAACCGTGAGACCCTGGTGATGACCGAGCAGTGGCCCCCGGGGCAGATAGCATCTTTCACAAAGTTTTCCACGGTCTGTGCCCATACAACCAACTCCAGCCCCCAGCAAGATGGGATGGCCAACAGGTACAGCTTCTCCCCAGCTGACCTGCCACCATAACAATGGATGAAGGGCCCGCCTGAGTAGTAACCCCGAGCAAAGACCCGGGAGTTGTCAAGGGAGGGAGAAAGTGCCTAAGAGACCCCTCTCCTTGTTCCCTTCTTATTCCCTATCCATCAGAGCCCATGTGCAGAAACCAGCCAATATCCTCTTATGAAACATCTGTCTCCCCAGGGGAGGCAGGGCCTGTCCAGGTGAGGAGCCATAGGGAAAGGGTGACCCATTCTGGAAAGAGCTGAGAACAGCAGAAGTGGCAGGTTACAGGGACTTCCTTGACTGTCCCATGGTTAAGATGCTGTGCTTCCACTGCAGAGGGTGTGGGTTCAACCTCTAGTTGGGAGCTAAGATCATGCATTCAAGAAAAAACAAAGAAGAAGAAATGGCAGGTTGCGAGTGCCAAATTAACTGAATAAGCAAAGTCACACATCATCCAAAGGCACAAACAAAGCACAGGGCACTTAAGTAGACTTTCCCCAGCTTCTGTTTAACAGCAGTGGCCCGTGGGCAGTTTTCCAACCATGGACCCTGGCTCTTGGTTTGGCAGGAGGTCATCTTCAGACACCATGACCAAGGCGAGCCCTGCGCCCAAGGAGCCCAGGATGACAACTCATTTCCTCCTCCCATTCTTAAAAAGCCTTCCCAGAATCTGTGCTGAGCGCCGTTCTTATTTTAGACACCTGGTTAGCTGAAAGCACAGTCACATTTCTATAAGCAGTTTGGGTTTTTTTTTTTTTTTTAATTATTCTTGAATGGAATTGTTTTGCTTGTTTGTTTCACTTCCTCTTTGGGGATACCAGGGAACATGAGTTCCCCTTTTCCTGGTATTCAAAGTACGTCAGTTCTAGTCTGATTAAATGAAAAGTGGAGAACAAGAGGGTGGCTGCACTGTCTGACAAAACTGCTGCGAGGTTTGGAAACTTGCGGTTTGTCACTGTTTTCTTTTGTTTTCCTTTTCCCCAAAAGGCCCTCGGAATGTGAACGGGTTTCTGCCAAGATATCTGCACCTGTGATGCGTGGCTTCGATGGCGGGATGGGGGTCCCAGGGCCTGTCTGCCTGCCAAGCCCGCCCCGACACCCCGGATTTGCTACAGCAAAGTTGTACCAAACAGCAGACTCTGAGAGAGCTCAGCTCAGCTGTCACCCTCCGAGGTTTCTCTGCCCCTTTGAGACCTTGAATGTTCTGAAAGCTTTACTGCGACGAATGAACTGTGTGCATGAAGAAGGATCCTGGTCTATTTGTTTATAACATCATGATTGCAAAATGAACAGCGGGCCTTCCCTAGTGGTCCAGTGGTTAAGAATCCACTTGCCAACACAGGGGACTTGGGTCTGATCCCGGGTCAGAGAACTAAGATCCCACATGCCCTGGGCACCTAAGCCTGAGCACCGCAGCTAGAGAGATGGCCCCAGGCCACAACAAAAGATCCTGCATGCCGCAACTAAGACTCGATACAGCCAAGCAAATAAACATTTTAAAAAAAGAGAGAGAGAGAGCAGCTAAAACATTTCACCCCCAAACTCCATGTCATCCAGTGTGAAAGGCACCATGGATTTCTTCCCTACCCCAGGACAGAGAAACAGAAGAGCTGAAATGGCTGGGTGCACAGGCCCAGAGTGAGGGCAGATGGAACGTAATGTCACAGGGAGGTCCAGCAGATGAGATCCATAAACTCCAGCATCACTTTACACAGAGTCCTCGTGGGCGTCAGTGACCTTCTCTTTGAAGAATGAGGCCTCATGCTAAACCTCCTTCACCGAGTCCTCATGAGCTTAAAAAAGTGAGCGTTAGTCGCTCACTGAGGTCCGACTCTTTGTGACCCCATGGACTGTAACCTAACAGGCTCCTCTGTCCATGGGATTCCCCAGGCGAGAGTACTGGAGTGGGTTGCCATGCCCTCCTCCAGGGGATCTTCCTGACCCAGGGATCAAACCCCCATCTCTTGCATCTCCGGCACTGCAGGCCGATTCTTTCCCACAGTGCCACCTGGAAAGCCCACCTAGGAAAGTTAGGCACAGCTGGTAGAAAGGGAGCTCAGGCCTCAGGAGCGCCTTGTGCTCTGGGGCCAAGTGAGGTTCCGGAAAGCACAAGCACGAGCTGGAGCGTGAGATTCGGGAGACGACAGACAAGGCAGGCCCGGCTCTCGCCTTCCTGTGTGGCTGTGGGCAATTCCTCTGCGTTCTCTGAGGAAGGGAGGTGACTCTTTCCAGCCTGAGTCAGGACTCTGGAACATCGAGGCGTGCCCAGCACCGAGTATTAACATTAAGCAAGTGCTGTGCTAAGTCACTGAGTCATGTGTGACTCTTTGTGACCCCATGGACTGTAGCCTACCAGGCTCCTCTGTCCATGGGATTCCCCAGGCGAGAGTACTGGAGTGGGTTGCCATGCCCGCCTCTAGAGGAATCTTCCCGACCTAGTGATTGAACCCGGGTCTCTTATGTCTCCTGCATTGGCAGGCGGGTTCTTTACTTTTGCTCCACCTGGGAAGCCCACCAGCCCAGGAAAGGCTGCAGGGAGCCCTGTCAAGGGGCAGGGTCCTCCCCAGGCCTGGTCAGCACAAGAGACCCCAGAGCATCCCCAGGGCAAGCCTGTGACGGCAGGGGCCAGGAGCGGGGTTGGGGGCTCATCCTGCTGTCCTGGCGGAGCCACCCCCAGAGCTCTCATTGGCCAGGTCAAAGGGTACAGTCCTGGGTTTTGAGCCAGTGCCAGAAAAGTTGCTGCTTTTCCAAGAAGTGGAGCCACATACATACGCCCTCGGAAGGAATGTGTTTCTTGATCCTTCAGAACCTCTCTGCGCAGAGACTGCCAACAAAAACGCTTC
>SJYH01007436.1:117180-127501 GCA_006408735.1 Sylvicapra grimmia | reverse complement strand
GCTCATTTTGAAATTATGATTTATTATTAATGTAATCAGATGTAAGGATTAAAATACAAATAGTTAAATTTTAAGTGTAAAAATATTTAAGAAAATTGTAGTTTTCTATATAAGATTTGGTTGAAGGTATAAATGTTTTCAGAGCAGGTTAATTTATCACTAATGAAGTGTACCAAGACATAAATAATAAATGGTAAAAAGTAAATAGCTAACAGGAAATTAAACTCAATAAGATATATAATAGCCTTCAAACTAAGGAACCATCATGTATTTTATCCTAGTTTCTCTCTTAAATCATCATGGAAAGATGGAAAATCATTTGACCTTAGTTTCTCTTCTGTGGGAGAACAGAAGTGCTTTGAGAAAAATGAGGGGATATATGACTCATGAAAATAATCACAAAGTCTTTGTATATTTAAATATTTTTAGTGTTAAAAATGATAAAACATATATAGGAAGAGATCAAGAAGTCAGGGTAGGAGGACATAGAGCTTAACCCCCCAAAACACACATAAAATACATCTATATTTGGAACAATTCTCATGTTAAACTAACTGGAAACTGGCAGAAGAGATGCTACAACCAAAGCTGCAAGAAAGAACTCCACACAACCTGGTAGGTAGGACAGAAATAAAAGGCATTGAGTCAGGACTTGCACTGTGGGAGGGATCCATAAGAAAGAGAAGAGAAGGTTCACATGAGTGGACACTTGCCTTGTGTAGCAAGCAGGCTGAGCTATCATCTGGGCATCCCAGTTGTGGGATACCACACAGAGGGGACAGGCTTCCTTGCCTCTTAGGAAATCCACTGATACAACGAGAGGGCAGAAGAAGCCTAAATTTTACTCAAGAGGAGTGCAGACATGCGGGCTTGCTAACTTAGGGTGCAGAGAGCTTTTCACTGGTGATTGGCACCTCACCACACTTCCCAATAGAAACAGGTGAACATCCCAGCCTCGTTCACTTCACACCACAGTCTGGCTTCAGATCTGAGTCGGGACTTGTTTGGGCTATTCAGAGAAAGACCAGAATGCCTGAGGTATGAGCCGGGTGGCGCCATGGAGGCTCCACACACATGGGGCAGCACCAAAAGAGAAGCAGCTAAGCGCTGAGGCTGGCAAATAGATCCTAGGAGATGACCCATCTAGCTTTACAGAGACAGCCTGAAGGGGGCTAGGGTGTGGTGATGATGGCCATTGTCAGCCCCCTTAGGACTAAACAGCAGTTCATCTCCCAGTGAGAGTGTTTGGCTCCTTTCACTCTCTCGACTGCATACCTCAGCTTAATACTGGATCTGAGACAAGTCCTGAGAGAAGATTGCCAGAGACAGCCCATATCATAGGCAGCAGTGTAGCCACTTCAATTCCTGTAGGATGCAAAATTAATATACAGAAACCTGTTGCATTTCTTTATACTATTAATGAAATATCAGAAAGGGAATGTTATAAAAACCCTATTTTTAAAATCACGTCAACAGAAATAAAATACCTAGGAATAAACTTAACCAGAAGGTGAAAGACCTACACACTGAAAACTTAAAATATAGACAAAGGAAATTGTAAATGATTAAGAAATGGAGGGATATCATATGCTCTTGGATTGGAAGAATTATTGTTAAAATGGTCATAGTACTCATAGCAACTTATATATTTAATGCAATTCCTATCAGAACATCTGTGACATTTTCCACAGTACTAGAAAGAATAATCCTAAAATTTATGATACCACAAAGGGCCCAGAATTGCCAAAACAATCCTGAGGAAAATAAACAAAGCAGGAGGAGTCCTCCGTCCAGACTTCAGACTCTACTACAAGCTATAGTAATCACAACAGCATAGTACTGGCACAAAAACAGACATATAGAGCAAGAGAACATAATGGAGGGCCCAGAAAAAAACCCACACACCTGTGGTCAATGAATGGTCTACAAAGTGGCAAGAATTTACAATGGAAAAAACACAGGTCATGTTGGGAATGCTGGACAGCCACACGTAAATCAATGAAATTAGAACATTCCCTCACACTATATACAAAAGTGAGCTCAATGTGTTTTAAAGACCTCAGTATAAGACATGACACCGTAAAACTCCTAGAAGAGAATATAGGAATAACGTTCTCATACATAATCAGTAATACTTTCTTAGATCAGTCTCCCAAGGCAAAAGAAATAAAAGCAAAAGTATACAAATGGGACCTAATCAACTTAAAACCTTCTGCCCAAAGGGGATCATTAACAAAATGTAAAGACACCCACAGAATGGGAGACAATATTTGCAGATGAAGCAACCAACAAGGGATTTAATCTCCAACATATACAAATAGCTCATATATCTCAATATTCAGAAAACAAACAGCTCAATCAAAAAAATGACCTAAATAGACACTTCACCAAAGGCCAAACAGCACATGAAAAGATGGCAGCCTCACTAATTCAGTTCAGTTCAGTTCAGTTCAATCGCTCAGTCGTGTTATTAGAGAAATGCAAATCAAAATCACAACAAGGTATCACATCAATCTGGTCAGAATGGCTATTATCAAAATTCTACAAATAATAAAAGCTGGAGAGGTTGTGAAGCAAAGGGATCCCTCCTATATGACTTGTAGAAATGTACATCAGCATAACCACTACGGAGAACACTATGCATGTGACTTAAAAAACCTAAAAACAGAGTTAATGCATGATCTAACAATCCCACTCCTGGGTGTGTATATATGTGTATGTATATATACACACACACACACACACACATGGAAAAAGTGAAAACTCTAATTTGAAAAGATATATGCACCACGATGTTCACAGTAGCACTATTTACAATATCAGAGACATGGAAACAACCCAAGTGTCTGTCAACAGACAACTGACTCGAGATCTGAAGNTTTTGAACTGTGGTGTTGGAGAAGACTCTTGAGAGTCCTTGGACTGCAAGGAGATCCAACCAGTCCATCCTAAAGGAAGTCAGTCCTGAACATTCACTGGAAGGACTGATGCTGAAGCTGAAACTCCAATACTCTGGCCACCTGATGCAAAGAACTGACTCATTGGAAAAGAGCTGGGAAAGATTGAAGGCGGGAGGAGAAGGGGATGACTGAGGATGAGACGGCTGGATGGCCTCACGGACTCGGTGGAGATGAGTCTGAGTGAACTCCAGGAGATGGTGATGAACAGGGAGGCCTGGCGTGCTGCAGTTCATGAAGTCGCAAAGAGTGGGACACGACCGAGCAACTGAACTGAACTGAACTGAAGCTTCCACTGATGCTTTTGAACTGTGGTGCTGGAGAAGATTCTTGAGAGTCCCTTGGAATACAAGGAGATCAAACCAGCCAATCCTAAAGTAAATCAACCCTGAATATTCATCAGAAGGACTGATGCTGAAACCGAAACTTCAATACTTTGGCCACCTGATGCGAAGAGCTGACTCACTGGAAAAGACCCTGATGCTGGGAAAGATTGAGGACAGGAGGAGAAGGGGCAACAGAGGATGAGCTGGCTGGATGGCATCACTGACTCAGTGGACATGAATCTGAGCAAACTTGGGGAAATAGTGAAGGACAGGGAAGCCTGATGTGCCGCTGTCCACGGGGTCCAAAGAATCGGACACGACTTAGCAATTGAACAACAGCAAGCTTCCAGGTGTTGTAACCTATAGCAGAATAGGGTAAGGTATTACAATAGAAGGAAGGTTCCTGGGCGGGGGAGCCTGGTGGGCTGCCGTCTATGGGGTCGCACAGAGTCGGACACGACTGAAGCGACTTAGCAGCAGCAGCAGCAGGTTATAATTACTTATCAAAAACTTAAATTTTAATTAAAAAAAATTTTTTTTGCCTGTGCTGAGAGGCATGTGAGGTCTCAGTTCCCCCNCAGAGGATGAGCTGGCTGGATGGCATCACTGACTCAGTGGACATGAATCTGAGCAAACTTGGGGAAATAGTGAAGGACAGGGAAGCCTGATGTGCCGCTGTCCACGGGGTCCAAAGAATCGGACACGACTTAGCAATTGAACAACAGCAAGCTTCCAGGTGTTGTAACCTATAGCAGAATAGGGTAAGGTATTACAATAGAAGGAAGGTTCCTGGGCGGGGGAGCCTGGTGGGCTGCAGTCTATGGGGTCGCACAGAGTCGGACACGACTGAAGCGACTTAGCAGCAGCAGCAGCAGGTTATAATTACTTATCAAAAACTTAAATTTTAATTAAAAAAAATTTTTTTTGCCTGTGCTGAGAGGCATGTGAGGTCTCAGTTCCCCCACCAGGGACTGAACCCGTTCCCCCTACAGTGGAAGCATGGATCCTTAATCACTGGACCACTAGGGAATTCCCCTTCAAATTATATTTATTTAGGAAACATGTTTTTGTCACTGGATTCCAGCTCTGAATCTGGGGACAGTATCTACCGTTTGAAACCTCATGTTCACTTAAAAAAAAGAAAATCTCGGTCACATTGAGGCTTGTGGGCTCTCAGTTCCCCAAACAGGGGTTCTAACCACTAGACATCCAGGAAATTCCCAGGGAATAGACTGGAGGTGGGGAAAGATTGAGGTGAATCTCCATAGAGACAGTAAACCAGCTTCTGATGTTCTTATGTGCTGGGGATAAACCCAGCTCTCTCAAATCTCTGACCATCTCCACCACTCTGCAATTCTTGTTGTGACTCGGTGGAGATTCGCAGTGATAGTGTCAAATAAGACTTCGAGACTCCAGACTGGAATATCCCTAGGGGCTCCACCACCACTCATCTTTGAATCTGAGAGGCTGGGCGCGCCTGCAACCAGACAGGCCCCCTCCAGCAAGAGAGTCAAAAGATCTAACATCCGTGTGCACTCAACACGGTTATGCAGTAAGATACAAAAAGGCCACAAACCCACGGCCGCTTCTGGGATGCCTGGAGCAAAAGCTGTGTGCTGCAGATGATCCCAACACATGGCACCACCAGAGAGTGTGCGGACCACCCAGCCACCACTCTGGTGACCTGTGACCTCCGGATCCTCGCCCGCCTTCCCCCCGTTTAAGGAACCAGCCCGCTGTCCTCCGGAGGAGCCGGGGCACCTGCCACGTGTCCTTGCTCCCTCGTGCTGCAGTCGGAGTCCCAGAAAAGCCTTGCCTGCGATTCTTGTCTCACCTCTGATCGGCTTCTGTTCATCAAGGAATCTGAGGATCTGGGTTGGGAAATAAATACGCTTTCTTTGGGAAAGGGATTAAATACATATATATATATCACCATTATAGTCAGCTTACAGGTCACTAAAAATTAAGTTGTCAAAAAACAATCAAGCAGTATTTGTAATAGTGACATGAGACGACACTCGTGTGCTCAGTCCGCCCTGACTCTGCAACCTCATGGATTGTAACCTTTGTCCATGGGACTTCCCAGGCAAGAAATACTGGAGTGAGTTGCCATTTCCTTCTCCAAAAAAATCTTAAAAAAAATTTTTTTTAATTTTTATTGGAGTATAGTCAATTAACAGTATTGTGATAGTTTAGAGCAGAGACGCAGCCATAGATACACATGTATCCATTCTCCCCCAAACTCCCCTCCCATCCAGGCTGCCACAGTAACCCTGAGCAAAAGTCCCTGTGTCTACAGTAGGTTCTCGTTGGTTATCCATTTTGAATATAGCAGTGTGTGCATGTCCATCCTAAACTCCCCATCTCTAGCTCCCATCTTTCCCCACCTAACCCACAACCATAAATTCATTCTCCAAGACTGTGAGTCAAAACCATCTTAAGAAACCCTCTCCATTAACACGAACAATAAATCTGAGTCCTAACATTTTTGAAGGATAATAAAGCAACTTTCTCATAGAAATTCTGGCCTTTGCCACCATTAGGTGAAAAAAAAAAAAGAGTGATGTAAAACATTCCTTTCGTTTTTTTCCCTGAATTTTGGGCTTCCCTGATGGTTCAGATGGTAAAGAAGCTGCCTGCAGTGCAGAAGACCTGGGTTCGATTCCCGGGTTGGGAAGAGTCCCTGCAGAAGGGAATGGCAACACACTCCAATATTCTTGCCCGGAGAATTCCACGGACAGAGGGCCCTGGCAGCCACAGCCCACTGGCTGCAAAGAGTTGGACACAATGGAGCCACTATCGCTTGTGGCCTTGCCAGGGAGCTTGCAGGGTCTTAGTTCCACAACCAGGACTGAAGTAGCCCCCACGGTGAAATGACTGAGTCTGAATCACTGGACCACCAGGGATTTCCCCCAAGTCCCTTTCATTTCACCACCCTCCCCTACCAGGGGCTGGCTGGTAGACTCAGGTCATTTTCCCAAAAGACATTTTTTATAGAAAGCTTTTAGGTTCACAACAGAATTGAGAGGAAGGTATCGAGTTCTCATACGTCCCCTGCCCCCGACCACGCGCACCCTTCCACTCTTACCCACATCCCCCGGCGAAGAAGCACATTTGCTATTAATACGATTGCACCGAAAATCCTTTGTGTTGCATTTTCATCCCTCCCCTTTCCAGTCAGGTCATTTAGAAATGGTTTCCCAGGAGGCGTTAGTGGTAAAGAGCCTGCCTGCCAATGCAGGAGACGCAGGGGATGCAGGTTCGATCCAGGAATCAGGAAGACCTCCTGGAGGAGGGCATGGCGATCCTCTCCCGTCTTCTTGCCTGGGAAATCCCAATGCCAGAGGAGCCTGGCTGGCTACAGTCCACGCGGCCACAAGGAGTTGGACACGATGGAGCACACACGTATTTTAAAAAATATCCATCTTCAGATAAGTTTGAGAGGAGACCAAGTCTCTTGCAGCCTACCTCATGGAGTCTGCGGTAATCTTTCAGCATTGATTAGGCCATTTCGCTTTGGAAAGTCGCTATGTCTAGGCAGCGGATCATGAAACAAGTATTTAAGTTCAAGACCCAGATGAGGCTGGGACCCACCTGGCACGCTGGTCGCATTTGGCAGTATCAGAACAGCTGAAGGGCCTTGCTGTTGGAGCACAAGGGGCTTCCCAGGCGGCTCAGTGGTGAAGAATCCGCCTGCCCAGAGCAGGAGGGGCAAGCGCGCTCTTTAGTCGGGGAAGACCCCCTGGAGGAGGAAATGACAGCCCACTCCAGTACTCTGGCCTGCGGAATCCCACAGACAGGGGAGCCTGGCGGGCTACACTCACGGGATCCCTAAAGCTGAGACTGAACTCGCAGGCACTGGAGCACACCCCCTTGAGGCAGAAGGACTTCTTCCTCTGTGAGAACAATTCCGCATCAGGGTAGTCAGCTGATTAAAGCAAACCATTTTCAGTTTGCTAGCTGTTTGCAACCAGAAACAAATTTATGAAGATAAAAAGGCATCTTTAACTTTTATTTTTACACCGAAGTTTCTGTTTAATCCAAAAATATTCAACCTTTTTAAAAAAAAAAAAAAACATTGAAAACCATTGTTGGGGAGCTCAAAGAATAATAAGTAAAATGTTCTTGTTTATTTCATGGGGCTTTCAGTCATCTGGATAAATATTCATGTTTTTCTTTATCTTTTCAATTTAGGACAAAAGATTTCACTTGAATGGGATTTTTAAAATTTCCACTGGAAATACACAGGCCTGTTTTAATAAAAAAGTTTTGTCGTCTGGCCGCTGAGTCATGTCGACTCTTCGCGACCCCATGGACCGCAGCTCAGCAGCCTTCCCTGCCCGTCACTGTCTCCCGAAGCTTGCTCAGACCCAAGTCCACTGCGGCGGTGATGCCGTCCAACCACCTCATCCCCGTCATCCCTTCTTCTCCTGCCTTTCACAACATTCATTCATGAGGTTTTATAGAAATTGTAGGGAGATGCGTGATAGGATTAGAGTAGGCGGGGCTTCCCGTTTCTGACCAGATCGTCCTTGTCTCCTGACTAGATTAGGATCTTAAGATGAGAGGGGCGGGGCTGATTACGTTTATTTGATGGTTCATTTAGCTTTTAAATGCACACATTTTTTTCATTTCCAGTCCACCAAGGAGAAGAAACGACCACAGGCGCTGGGAATCAACCTGGAGAGTTCATGCCAGATTTCACTAGAGGTACGCTGCTCTTTCCCCTTCCTTGAAAGTCAGACATTTTACATTTGTACGTAGGAGATCTGAATTTTCGAGTTAGAAAGTGGTGCTCCCAGGACGTCCACAGTACTTTCAATGGCCTTGAATCCTCAGCACCACAGCCCGTGGTTCGGTTCTGACTTCACTGTTTTCCGTGCTCAGCTTGCTTGTCTGTTCCCTAGCGGAGCCCATCTGGGCCCCACGGTCTTGGCACGGGCTCATTGCAAAAGTGCAGCTGAATTTCTGTTCCTTTTCCCCTCAGTGTAGCTCTGTTTTATATGCCAATGTCATATCTGTACCCATCACCTTCATCTTGCAGTTTAGTCGCTCAGTCGTGTCTGACTCTTTGCGACCCCATGGACTGGGGCCCGCCAGGCTCCGCTGTTCCTGGGATTTTCCAGGCAAGAAGACTGCACTGGGCTGTCGTTTCCTCCTCCAGGGGATCCTCGCCAACCCAGGGATCCATCCTGTGTCTCCTGCATTGGCAGGCAGGTTCTTTACCGCTCAGCCACCAGCGAAGCCCCCAAGATTGTTTTTTGATAATTTTGTTTTTAAATTTCTGGGGAGTAGAGGATCTTTCGTTTCCTTTTTTTGTCTGGCTTCACCATGCACACCATGTGGAATCTTAGCTCCCTGACCAGACTGAATCCTCACCCCCTGCACTGGGAGTATGCAGTCTTAACCCCTGAACTGCCAGAGAAGTCCTTGATTTTTTTTAAGTTTTTTTTTTTTTGGCTAGGGGGCCTGTGGGATCTTAGTCCTCCAAAGTGAAAGAAAGTGAAGTCACTCAGTCGTGTCCAACTTTTTGTGACCCCATGGACTGTAGCCCACCCAGCTCCTCCATCCAAGGAATTTTCTAGGCATGAGTCCTGGAGTGAGTTGCCATTTCCTTCTCCAGGGGATCTTCCCGACCCAGGGATCGAATCTGGGTCTCCCACACTGCAGGCAGACGCTTTACCGTCTGAGCCACCAGGGAGACAGTCCTCCAACCAGGCATCAAACCTGCACTCCTTCAGTGGAAGCATGGAGTTCTAACCATCAAGCCTCCAGGGAATTCCCAATGATTTAATTTTTTCAGAGCAGTTTTAGTTTTATAATACAATTGAGAGGAAAGTACAGGAATTTCCCCTATGCTTCCTACCTTACCCATGTATAGTCCCTCCCCCATCAACATATATTAACCAATCATTATCAGCAAAGTCCATGGGTTTCCTAAGGGTCCACTTTTTTCTTGTTTGTTTGGGTTTTTTTCTCCCTTGTTACTTATTTTTAAGGGTTCACTCTTGTTATTGAACATTCTTTGGGTCTGAATACACATGTAATGACATAAAACCATCAACATAGTATCATACAGAGTATTTTTCACTGCCCTAAAGACCCTTCATGCTCTCCTGCTCTGCCTGTTTCTCTCTCCCTTCCCCTAACCCCCTGGCAACTAACCTCTCTTTATTTGGCTGAGCCCGGTCTTAGCTGCTGCTGAATCTTTAAGGCACAGGAGAACTCTTAGTTGCGGCATATGGGATCTTAGCTGTCTGACCGGGGACTGAACCCAGGTCCCCAGCGTTGGGAGTGCCGATCACTGGGCCGCCAGAGAAGTCCTGGAGCTAGTCCTATTATCGTCCTCGTAACTTCCCTTGTTCCAGAATGTCATGTAGTTGGAATCACGTAGTACGTAGCTTTTCAGATTGGCTTCTTTACTTAGTAATATGCATTTAATTTTCCTCCACATGTCTTTCTATGATGACAGCTTATTTCTTTTTTGTTCTGAATAATATGCCGTTGTCTGGATATATCAGTTTATTTACCCACTTACCTATTGAAGGACATCTTGGTTGCTTCCAAGTTTTTCAATTATGAATAAAGCTGCTGTAAACATCTGGGCCAAATGGCAGTGGTGCTGAGGTTGAGAAATCCTTGTTTATGCGAATAGGTGACTGCCGCGGCCAGCACAGTCAGGCAGCAACACCTGTGGGGAGGATACGAAGGAGGACACCCGCTAAGAAAAACAAGAAGACAGAAAGATGGGGTTGAGAGGATCAGACCGCTTCCTTACGCATTGTCTGATGCTGTCTTTATTAAGTGTGCAGTGTATATAGGATAGCATACATGATTCATGACATTTACTAGGTCACTTTGATCCTGATAATCAATCACCAGACCTTCACCATTGTGTACAAAACATAATGCCTAGTTACTTGAAGTGCGATAAGCATCAGTAAACAGAACATAATTACCAGACATCTTGGAGACACAAGGTCGTAAACACATTCTTCAGGGAGGCGGGACAGAGAGCTTAGGACATGCCTAGGGCTC
>SJYH01007436.1:95748-116511 GCA_006408735.1 Sylvicapra grimmia | reverse complement strand
ATACATTTTTGTTTTAAAAAGAGGAAAATGTCAATGTTTAATTTTGAAACTACAAATTGTATAGAAACTGTATTCTTAAAAAATATCTTTTCCCTCTTACTTGTTTCTCTAATCCTTATAACCTATATACTATTTCTACTAATTGTCCTTCAAGAGAGCGAAGTTACCCAAAAAGGGAGCAATAAGGAAACACAAGCATTAGAAAAACTGAAAAAGAGATCAGAAGGCAATTATTACTTGTGATAAAAAAATATCCATTGAGCAGAAGTTGTACAAATGACTCCAAAATCTGTGAAAGTAGAAAAATGTTCACTGGTAGCAACTCAGAAAAGATGGATAAATCGGTAACTTGTAAGAAAAAGTGAAGTTACAAAAAAGCCTTTGAATCATACTTTTGAGATATTAATTTTTTTCTTAAATAAATAAATTGGGAGGGAATTCCCTGGTGGTCCAATGGTTAGGATGCTGCACTTTCACTGCCAGGGCCCCGAGTTCCATCCCTAGCTGGGAAATCCCCTGCCGTGTAGTACTTTCTTTTCAAAATGGAGAGAAGAATGGAAGATGAAACTAAGATGTCTTCACAAAGAAAGACAAATACTGTACAGTTTCACTTATATGTGGAACCTAAAAAATACAATGCATTAGTGAATGTAATGAAAAAGCAGACTCACAGCTACAGAGAACACGCTAGTGATTAACAGTGGGGAGAGGGAAGCAAGGAGGGGCAAGATGAAAAGGGGCAAACTGGCAGGTGTACAAAGATGCACTGTACAATGTGGAGACTGTAGCTGATATTTTCCAATAACTGTAGTGGGGTGTAACCTCTAAAGATCATGACTCGCTATACGGCACACCAGTACGGCTTCCCAGGCGGCACCAGCGCCAGCGCGGGAGACGGAAGAGACTTGGCTTCGATCCCTGGGTGGGAAGCTCCCCTGGAGGTGGGCACAGCCACCCCCTCCAGAATTTTTGCCTGAGAATCCCGTGGACAGAGGAGCCTGGCGGGCTGCAGTCCATGCGGCTGCAAAGAGTCGCACACCACTGAAGCAACCTAGCACATACATATTATACACCCGTAACCTATGTAATACTGTACAACTATACTTCAATTAAAAAAATGAAAATAAGCAACTTCCCTGGTGGTTCAGTGGTTAGGACTCCGTGTTTCCACTGCAGGGGGCACAGGTTGGATCCTGAGTTGGGGAACTAAGATCCCACAAGCCACCTGGGTCAGCAAAAAAAAGGAAAGAAAAGTAGCTATTTATTATTTTTTATTAATATGCATATTTTACTGAAGCATAGCTGACTTACAGTGTTTCAAGTGCACAGCGAGGTGCTTCAGGTATATAGACACACATATGTTACTTTGTTATTATAAGATCAGTTCAGTTCAGTCGCTCAGTCGTGTCCGACTCTTTGCGACCCCATGAATCGCAGCACGCCAGGCCTCCCTGTCCATCACCAACTCCCGGAGTTCACCCAAACTCATGTCCATTGAATTGGTGATGCCATCCAGCCATCTCATCCTCGGTCGTCCCCTTCTCCTCCTGCCCCCAATCCCTCCCAGCATCAGAGTCTTTTCCAACGAGTCAACTCCTCGCATGAGGTGGCCAAAGTACTGGAGTTTCAGCTTTAGCATCATTCCTTCCAAAGAAATCCCAGGGCTGATCTCCTTCANTTCAGTTCAGTTCAGTTCAGTTCAGTCGCTTAGTCGTGTCCGACTCTTTGCGACCCCATGAATCGCAGCACACCAGGCCTCCCTGTCCATCACCAACTCCCGGAGTTCATTCAGACTCGCGTCCATCGAGTCCGTGATGCCATCCAGCCATCTCATCCTCTGTCGTCTCCTTCTCCTCCTGCCCCCAATCCCCCCCAGCATCAGAGTCTTTTCCAATGAGTCAACTCTTCGCATGAGGTGGCCGAAGTACTGGAGTTTCAGCTTTAGTATCATTCCTTCCAAAGAAATCCAGTCCTTCAGAATGGACTGGTTGGATCTCCTTGCAGTCCAAGGGACTCTCAAGAGTCTTCTCCAACACCACAGTTCAAAAGCATCAATTCTTTGGCGCTCAGCCTTCTTCACAGTCCAACTCTCATATCCATACATGACTACTGGAAAAACCATAGCCTTGACTAGACGGACCTTATCTGGTCCAAATAATAGTGTGCTTAGACACTATGGCAACAGGTGTTTTGCCTGTGAGTTTTATGGTAACCATTCTTACATTTAGGCCTTTAATCCATTTTGAATTTACTTTTGTATGTGGTGTTAGAGAATATTATAATTTCACTATTTTACATATAGTTGGTCAGTTTTCCCAGTACTATTTATTCAAGAGACTGTCAGTCTTAAAAAGAATGATACAAATGAACTTATTCAGAAAACAGAAATAGACTCACAGACATAGAAAACAAATGCATGGTTCCCAAAGGGGAAGGGATAGGGGAATTAGGAGTTTGAGATTAACAGATACACAGTACCGTACATACGGTAGATAAACAACAAGGACCTACTGTATGGCACAGAAAACTATATCTTGTAAAAACCTTTCATTGAAAAGCATCTGAACCAGAATATACATACCTAACTGAATCACTTTGCTGTACACCTGAAACTAACACGTTGTTGAAAATCAACTATCTGTCAATTGAAAGCTGCTTGATTTGAAAAAATAAAGTAATACTATGAATGGGACATGGAACTAATGATCATGTATAACACTGTGAGAAAGTGAATTTGGAATTCTAAACACCTGGCTAAGTAAAGGGCTTTTGGAATAGGGTACTTAAGCAAAGGTTTCTCTCTGGGCTGAGTTTCCTCTGCTTGCACTAATGGAGGCATCTGTGTCTCCCCAGAATATACAGACCTCTCCCCAGTTTATCATGGAGATATACAGTGTTTCATCCAAGTAGGTGACATCGGTGGTGGAGGACTTTGAAAACCCTGACTGCATTCTCTGATGGAATGCAAAATGCCAGCAGTTGCATCCACTGGAACAACCCTATTTTATGCATCTTGGGCTTAAAGAGCAGCTTTGATGGTATTAGCCCCATCAAGGTATCAGACAATAAAACACTTGTGACCTGAATCGCTGCTGGGGTGAAAACCACATTTACTCGCATTGTGACGGTTCTGACCGTGAACAGTTTGGAAACCGGGGTTGCATGGTACCTGCCTGATAGAGAAATGAGACAGCTGAACCTGGCCTGACTGTTTGAAACCTGCTCTTTCCTCCTGGTCCTGAGGTTAACACACAAACTTTCTTGGTCCCCACTATTTTTCATGTCTCATAGCAACAACAGCAGATAACTAAACTTCAAAAATTAGCCTTGGCAGAATAGTCATGGAGCTATTTTATCCAGGTAAGGAGAGACACACAAGGAGGCATTTGGGGATTATTTAATGTGAGGCTCTAAGTTTAGAATTATTGTGATGAAGGATGCTGAGTGAGTGAATTTATAAGGAAGGGCCATGAGGCAGGGTATAGGGTGAGGGGAGGAGAGAAATGGTAAGGAAGTTGTAGGAGATGATTCAAGATGCCATTGGCTTCATGTCTTCTCTTGATGAGAAGCATCTTGGAAGCCCTTGGGTTGAGGGGCCATGGAAGAGGTGTGTGGGGGGCAAGGGGCAGAGGAGAAGCTGGGGATTGGGCTCTGTGCGCTTCTGCCCTTTTAAGGCCCCTGGAAGGGAGGTTGGAGTTAGAAATTGGGTGAGTTTCTGTTGCAAAAATCATTTAAGGGCTAAGCTTCATGACTTGTCTACAAGGGTTAGGAGAGGCAGCAGTAAGAACTCAGAGGTCCAGAAGCCAAGGATGGAATTTCTGCCGTGACTCCTGGAACATGCAATGTCCAGTGAGTGCCTGGGGTGTCCACCCGCCACTGGGCAATGAATGGGTCTGAAGCACTGTGTTGCAGATCTCAAAGGGGAATAATGGTCTCAGCCTAAATCTCAGCTATACGCTGAAGGGCAGTTCAAGGGCAATGCTAATATTTTTAAAAAGGGATTAAATCTCAATTTCCTTAAGTCCTTTGGTATTACCTCATGGCTGACATGGTTGGATACTGTTCCATTAGGCTGCAGGTGCGTTTTGGAAAGATGTGTATAAGAGACAGTCATTTAGTGTTAGCCTCAAAGATGGCACTGCACATGCTGTCTAGGCNAAGTAAGCGTCTTTTAATTTCATGGCTGCACTCACCATCTACAGTGATTCTGGAGCCCCCCAAAATAAAAGTCTGACACTGTTTCCACTGTTTCCCCATCTATTTCCCATGAAGTGATGGGACCAGATGCCATGATCTTCGTTTTCTGAATGTTGAGCTTTCAGCCAACTTTTTCGCTCTCCTCTTTCACTTTCATCGAGAGGCTCTTTCTCTGTGGCATACAGTAAACCTTTGTTGCTTGTTGTGTGTCTATGTTTCTAAAATTAGAAATCTAGCTTTCTATTCATACTAAGTCAAACAAGTGGAATCAAAATGTCTTAAATTTTTCAGCTAGGCAAATATGCCTACATTTTCTAAAATATATATATTTTACTTACTATTTATATATATGTATATGAAAGCCTTTCTACTACACTTGATAAAAGCTTGAGAAAGAACATCAAATAAAAGAGATGAAGAAAAAGTAGCTATTATTAGAAAGAGAAAAGATGTCCTCAGAATTGAAACTACTAAGGCCAACCAGTCCATCCTAAAGGAAAGCAGTCCTGAGTGTTCACTGGAAGGACTGATGCTGAAGCTGAAACTCCAGTACTTTGCCCACCGGATGTGAAGAGCTAACTCTTCCGAGAAGACCCTGAGGCTGGAAAGATTGAAGGTGGGAGGAGAAGGGGACGACAGAGGGTGAGATGGCTGGATGGCATCGCCGACTCGAGGGACCTGAGTCTGAGTGGACTCCGGGAGTTGGCGATGGACAGGGAGGCCTGGCGTGCCGCGGTCAGCGGGGTCACAGAGAGTGGGACACGAGTGGGCGATTGAGCTGCACGGAGCGAGCCGAGGGTGCAGGGCGGGTGCTGCTCCCCCCGGGCTCGCCCTGCCTGGGTTCCGCCCTCCTGGTGAAGGGACCCTCCTGCGGGTGACCTGGCCTGCTCCTGCCTGCTTCCCGAGAGAGGGAAGACTGCGGGTTGGAGACTTCAGAGCAGCTGGAGGAACCAGCGGGAGCCTGCCTTCTCTGAAGAGGCAGAAGTCCAGCAGCACGCCCTCTCGGGGCCTCGTCTTGCTGCCCTGGGTCTCAGGCTGGGCTCTGAGAAGGCGGCCGTCCCGCCTGCCCCCACGCGCAAGCTGATGCGCGGGCACACCCGCTTAGCGGGGTCCTAGTCTTTCGCCCCCGGGGCTGTAGCCCGCCAGGCGCCTCTGTCCCGGGGATTTCCCGGCGAGAAGACCGGAGTGGCTGGCCATTTCCTCCTCCAGGGCATCCTCCCCACCCAGGGATCGAACCCAGGTCTCCTGCACCGGCAGCGGGGTTCTCTACGCCTGAGCCATCTGCAAGTTTAGGGACCACTGCAACTCAGGCTGAACTGACTCCAGGACGACCGTGCCTTTGAGAACTCTCAGGGGTGAGAGGCACGAAGGCGGGTCCTGGAGGGGCGCGCGGGCGGCCGAGCCTGACGCCTCTGCCGGATGCTCAGAGACCGCATCGCAGCGCCTGGGCCAGCCTGGGGGCCTGGGGCCAAGCGTCCGTCCGCCAGCGCGGGAGACACGGCCTCGATCCCGGGTGCGGGAAGATCCCCCGGGCCGAGGAGCCGCCAAGCTCCACACCTCCCTCCCTCCCTCCAGCTGCTGAGTCTGTGCTCGAGGCCCGAAGCCGCAACTACTGAAGTCCTCGAGGCCCAGAGCCCCAGCTCCACCACGGGAAGCTCGCTCACAGCCGGAGAGCAGCCCCCGCTGCCTGCAAGGAGAGCAAAGGCCCGTGCGGCAAGGAAGACCCGGCACAGCCACAGATAAGCAATCGAATTATTATTTTTTAAGTATTTAAAAAAAGAAAGAAAACGCTGATTACTGTACCTGTAAGTTGCTTCCACTCGTGTGATGAGAAAAATAAGCCGGTAGTGAGATGTCTCGCCCTTGATGCTTTTTTTGCACTCTTGTAGCTATCTGCGCCACACTAAGTCTCCTCTGTTGCATCTGACTCTCCACGCACGTGAGGCTCCTTTGTTCAGGGGTTTGTATTCAGGCAAGAATATTGGAGTGGGTTGCCATGCCCTCCTCCAGGGGATCTTCTGACCCAGGGGTCAAAAATGCATCTCCTGCGAGACCTGCATTGTAGGCAGATTCTTTACCACTGAGTGACCCGGAAAGCCCCCATAGTTATTTACTGGAAGGCACAGGATTACTAGCAGAATCACAGCATCAAGGAGATGTAAGTTGTGAGAGGTCAAGGGAATTCTATGGGTTTACGCCACCCGGCGGGGTTGGCCTGACAGGGACCGTCGGGGACAAGCGAGGGCTTTTGAAGGGTCCAGGCAGTGCTCCCTGTACTGGAGGACGGGCAGCTCCGGACATTCTGTTTTCATGGCTTTTTTCTGTTTTCCCTCAGCTCTTCCTTCCTGAGACCGTCATGGCTCAAAAGGAACAGCAAATGAAAAATATCCAGGTGAGTGGTTTTTTTTTAAATCCAAATCATCTCAAACAAGCAAACCTGTCATCTCTATTCCCCTTCCTCAGCATTAACCTCTGCTAACCTCTTTGGCAGTTTTTCCTTCCCTCCTCCATCCCCCCTCCCTCCCTCCTTCTTTGATAGGCTCCACAGTTACCTGGGGCAGCAACCTGTGTTTTCACACCCTACATTCCCTTGGGTCTCACCAACTTCCCTTAATTGCTGACGACTGTGACATCCTTTGCTTACTGATCTGGGAGGCAATATCTTAGTTCTCACATGTCTAAAGGAGGGGTGCCCTTTCCCCCTAGTAGCTCAGTTGGTAAAGAATCCGCCTGCAATGCAGGAGACCTCGGTTCAATTCTTGGGTCGGGAAGATCCCCTGGAGAAGGGATAGGCTACCCACTCCAGTATTCTGGCCTGGAGAATTCTATGGACTGAATAGCCCATGGGGTCACAAAGAATCAGGCGCGACTGAGCAAATTTCACTTTCACTTTTCACCATTTCCCCAAACCAAGGAAAGCCGCTAAACTGGGGTGTGTCACGATCCAATTTCCACATCCTGTGAAAAACAGATTGGAAGGCGTCAGTTGAGGAGCAGTGAAAGTAAGGATGCTGTTGTTTAGTCTTCAAGTTACGCCCAGTCATTGGGACCCCTTGGACTACAGCACACCAGGCTTCCCTGTTCTTCACTGTCTCCCAGAATGTGCTCAAACTCCTGTCTATTGACCCAGTTATGTCATCCAACCGTCTCATCCTCCGTCGTCCCCTTTTCCTCCTAGAGTTGGGATGCTAGTGCCTTGTTCTAAATAAAGGAACAGATTTATTTGAGTCAGTTCTAGTGAGGTGGGTGAGCCTAGAACCTGTCATACAGAGTGAAGTGAGTCAGAAAGAGAAGAACAAATTTTGTATATAAACGCACATACATGGAACCCAGAAAGACGGTACTGATGAGCCTGTTTGCAGAGCAGAAATAGAGACTCAAACGTAGAGGAGAGACTTGTGGACACAGCAGGGAGGAGAGGGGGGGGGATGCACTGAGAGGGTAGCACTGAAATATATATGCCCGTGTCACCATATGCAAAACAGAGAGTTGGGAGTTTGCTCTGTGTTCTGTTATGAGCTAGAGGGGTGGGAAGGGGGCCTTCTAGAGGGAGGGGACGCCTGTGGCTGTATACCTACCGCTGGTATATGTTGACGTTTGGCAGAAACTGACAAGATTGTAAAGCAATTGTCCTCCAATTAAAAAAAATTAAGAATGGTTAAAAAAAAAAAAAAAGGTCATAGGTACTTCTCTGGTGGCCCAGTGGTTAAGACTCCGAGCTTCCACTGCAGAGGGCACAGGTTCGATCTCTTATTGGTGAACTAAGATCCTATATGCCTTGGGGCACAGCTAAGAACACTGCAGAGTTCAGCATGTAATAAATCATAGTTATCTTTAAAAAAAAGATGCTGTGGATCAGCGAACAGTGGGGAGAATGGCAACCACCAAATAGAGCCGAGAGAGGGTTAGAAAGCGAAATCGGTGGGGCCGGACAGGGTTTCTAGAAGTGTAACCCCGAGGCTACGGCTCACTGGCAAGATATCTCGGGTACAATTAATTTTTTCCCAGACACGGCAATCATAGAGAGGCTTCCCAGGTGCTCTGTGGTAAAGAACCATCTATTAATATAGGAGCCCTGGGCTCAATCCCTGGGTTCGGAAGATCCTGTGGAGAAGGAAATGGCAAGTCACTCCAGCATTTTCTTTTTTTAGTCTATTTTTTTATTGAGGGATAATCGCTTTACAACAGTCCAGCGTCCTTGCCTCGGAAGCCCTATGGACAGAGGAGCCTGGCAGGCTACAGTCCATGGGGCCGCGGAGAGGTGGCCTCATCTTAGTAAGCGAGCACGCAGAACACTCGGTGGATAAGATGCACAATTCCGTCTCGGCTCAGTGGAAATAAACGCCTGTCCACCAGGCCTCTGGGTCTGGGGGTATTTTTCTGCAGGTCAGGAACTTGTTACAGGGAGGCGTGACCTTTGAGGATGTCGCCATGGACTTCACACAGGACGAGTGGCAGCAGCTGAGTCCTGAGCAGAGGGACCTGTACAGGGATGTGACCCTGGAGAACGACAGGAACCTGGTCTCCATGGGTAAGCGTGGCTCCTCGGGGAGTGTCACTCAAAACCTGAAGCCTGAACCTCGTGGCACTCTCCCCGAGGAGCTTACCAGTTTTGGCTGTTAGATGCTATTTGCTTTGGATGTGTTCACGGCAGGACAGAGATTAGGGCATGGGAGGTGCACGTGGGCTAAATTTAAGGAACCCTCCATCTCAGGTTGTGTAAGCACCCTGAGGATGAGGGCCTCTTTCAGTTTTGTGGGTGGGGGCCTCTCTCCCCACCCCAGTTCTGGTCCTGATTTTTGGGAAAACATCATCCTCCCCCAAAAAAGCATTTTAAAATTGTATTTGGATTGACAGCCCCCAGGCACTCCTAGCTGTATCTTCCCCGTCTGTTCCCTCCACCAAAGGTTGACACACAACACTCACACCAACACAGACACACACAGACACACACATTCCAACACGCGTGAACACCCTCAGACACATAGCACTCACACACACACAGAAACACACACAAGCACACAGACATTCCAGCACAGATGAACACCCTCACACACGGTACTCACACAAACACATACAAGCACACAAACACTCCAGCACATAGGAACACCCTCAGACACACGGAACACACAAACACACACCACGTTCCCACAGAAACTCAGACACTCAACTTCAAACTCTGTGTTTTCCGCGAACAGGAGGAGAGGACTCCGCCAAACCGGAAGTGATCTTGCGGCTGGAAAATGGAGAGGAGCCGTGGGTGGCAGGAACGCAGGTGCTGGGGAGCCGCAGGAACGCGGTGACGGGAGCCGCGGCCTCGCAGGTGCCCAGCCAGGAAAGGGTGGCCAACGCCACGTGGATGGAAGTCACCCGTCTTGGTTCCGCCGCACCGCGCCCCTTGTGGGATCTCAGTTCCCTGATCGGGGTGGAACCCGTTCTCTCTGCACCGATTCCTAACCACAGGACGGCCAGGGAACTCCCCCCACCCCACCTGACCTTTTGGAAAAATCACTAAGTCCTTTAGCCTGAGTGGACCCAAGTCACATGGAAGCCACTGACTTTTTCTTGTAATGAGAGCATCTCCAGGTACTTTTCTCCACATAGCCGTGTTCCGTAACTTTGACCTGGATTTCCCTTTCGAGTAAACTCTGTCTCTCCTCTCTTTGGGCTCTCCTCTGCTCCCTGTGAAGCCCCCGGCCCGCCAGCGTTTTCTTTAACACAAGGGCATTCTCTTATAAGGGCATGACCACAGTACAGGGGTCAACACTGGGTACGCGGCACTGAAAGCAACGCTAGTATT
The DNA here is from genome assembly GCA_006408735.1 of Sylvicapra grimmia. Taxonomy (NCBI): domain Eukaryota; kingdom Metazoa; phylum Chordata; class Mammalia; order Artiodactyla; family Bovidae; genus Sylvicapra; species Sylvicapra grimmia. The sequence continues at coordinate 106,514 of SJYH01007436.1, read as the reverse complement.
TGTCTATAAACATCATTCAAATTTTATGAATTTTCCCAATAATTTGCTTCATAGCAAAAGAATTGAAAAAGTCGGATCCAAAATTCAGCTGCTTAACTTATATGGGCAAAGAATCTAGATAAGAATCTGTATAGATAGACAGATGGACCTCCCTGGGGGCTCAGATGGTAAGGAATCTGCCTGCAANGTCTCGGCTCAGTGGAAATAAACGCCTGTCCACCAGGCCTCTGGGTCTGGGGGTATTTTTCTGCAGGTCAGGAACTTGTTACAGGGAGGCGTGACCTTTGAGGATGTCGCCATGGACTTCACACAGGACGAGTGGCAGCAGCTGAGTCCTGAGCAGAGGGACCTGTACAGGGATGTGACCCTGGAGAACGACAGGAACCTGGTCTCCATGGGTAAGCGTGGCTCCTCGGGGAGTGTCACTCAAAACCTGAAGCCTGAACCTCGTGGCACTCACCCCGAGGAGCTTACCAGTTTTGGCTGTTAGATGCTATTTGCTTTGGATGTGTTCACGGCAGGACAGAGATTAGGGCATGGGAGGTGCACGTGGGCTAAATTTAAGGAACCCTCCATCTCAGGTTGTGTAAGCACCCTGAGGATGAGGGCCTCTTTCAGTTTTGTGGGTGGGGGCCTCTCTCCCCACCCCAGTTCTGGTCCTGATTTTTGGGAAAACATCATCCTCCCCCAAAAAAGCATTTTAAAATTGTATTTGGATTGACAGCCCCCAGGCACTCCTAGCTGTATCTTCCCCGTCTGTTCCCTCCACCAAAGGTTGACACACAACACTCACACCAACACAGACACACACAGACACACACATTCCAACACGCGTGAACACCCTCAGACACATAGCACTCACACACACACAGAAACACACACAAGCACACAGACATTCCAGCACAGATGAACACCCTCACACACGGTACTCACACAAACACATACAAGCACACAAACACTCCAGCACATAGGAACACCCTCAGACACACGGAACACACAAACACACACCACGTTCCCACAGAAGCTCAGACACTCAACTTCAAACTCTGTGTTTTCCGCGAACAGGAGGAGAGGACTCCGCCAAACCGGAAGTGATCTTGCGGCTGGAAAATGGAGAGGAGCCGTGGGTGGCAGGAACGCAGGTGCTGGGGAGCCGCAGGAACGCGGTGACGGGAGCCGCGGCCTCGCAGGTGCCCAGCCAGGAAAGGGTGGCCAACGCCACGTGGATGGAAGTCACCCGTCTTGGTTCCGCCGCACCGCGCCCCTTGTGGGATCTCAGTTCCCTGATCGGGGTGGAACCCGTTCTCTCTGCACCGATTCCTAACCACAGGACGGCCAGGGAACTCCCCCCACCCCACCTGACCTTTTGGAAAAATCACTAAGTCCTTTAGCCTGAGTGGACCCAAGTCACATGGAAGCCACTGACTTTTTCTTGTAATGAGAGCATCTCCAGGTACTTTTCTCCACATAGCCGTGTTCCGTAACTTTGACCTGGATTTCCCTTTTCGAGTAAACTCTGTCTCTCCTCTCTTTGGGCTCTCCTCTGCTCCCTGTGAAGCCCCCGGCCCGCCAGCGTTTTCTTTAACACAAGGGCATTCTCTTATAAGGGCATGACCACAGTACAGGGGTCAACACTGGGTACGCGGCACTGAAAGCAACGCTAGTATTTGTCTATAAACATCATTCAAATTTTATGAATTTTCCCAATAATTTGCTTCATAGCAAAAGAATTGAAAAAGTCGGATCCAAAATTCAGCTGCTTAACTTATATGGGCAAAGAATCTAGATAAGAATCTGTATAGATAGACAGATGGACCTCCCTGGGGGCTCAGATGGTAAGGAATCTGCCTGCAACACAGAAGGCCCAGGTTTGATCCCTGGGTTGGGAAGACCTGCTTGACAAGGAAACGGCTACCCACTCCAGTATTCTTGCCTGGAGAAGAGGAGCCTGGCGGGCTGTAGTCCATGGGGTTGCAAAGAGTTGGACACAACTGAACAAGTAACACTTTACCTTTCATATGTACAGATTGTGTATCTATACACACACATATATGTGTGTCTTCTTTTGTATATATATTCAGATATATTTTGATTATGTTCAGAAGATTCAGACATATTCAGAATCTGAAAAAGAATCACTTTGGTGTACACCTGAAACTAATTAATTAATGATAGCAGACCACGAAAAGAACAAGACATGGGACTTCCCTGGTGGTCCAGTGGTTAGGACCTTGACTTCCAGTATAGGGCACACAGTTTTATGCCTGGTCAGGGAACTAAGATCCCATATGTTGCGGGGCAATGAAGCCCACAGGCCACCACTGGAAAAGCCCAGGCCCTGCAGCGAAGACCAAATGCAGCTCAAAGCAAAAGAGAGAGCATGATGCACTTACATGCACACGGCAATTCATAACTGTTGGATTATCTAAGTTTGTTTTAAAGCTTCCTGGTAGCTCAGCTGGTAAAGAATCTGCCAGCAATGCAGGAGACCCTGGTTTGGTCCCTGGTGGGGAAGATCCCCTGGAGAAGGGCATGGGAACCCACTCCAGTATTCTTGCCTGGAGAATCCCCATGGACAGAGGAGCCTGGTGGGCTACAGTCCACGGGGTCGCAAAGCGTGAGACACGACTGAGCGACTAAGCACACACATGTTTATTTAGGAAAAAACGAACCAGAATGCACACAGTGCAGGTAACTTTGAGTATAAATCTGTCATGGATCTTAAGTTTTATTTATCTGAAACTACAGACACAGTTGCTACACAACATGTTACCTTCAGTAAGCGGTCGGCAGGTATTCAGCGGTGGTCAGTTGTCATAGCAAGTCCTGTTTTTGATCATTCTTGATCAGTATCATCTGAGGGCATATCCACTCCTTTGGTGTTCCTCCATAAAGTTTCAATCAGGTTAGTTTCCCACACACACAGACTTCACGCCCGAAACCAGAATGATCTCTTCAACAGAGAATTTACAGTATCTCATTTCAATCCTGTGAGTGGGGAGATTCACACAGAGCATTTCTTTGTATTCTTAAATATGTATTTATTCACTTATTCTTGGCTGTGCTGGGTCTTCATAGCTGCACAGGCCTTCCTGTAGTTGCAACCAGCAGGGGCTGCTCCCTCGCTGCGGAGCTCGGGCTTCTCCTTGCGGTGGCTTCTCTTGTTGTGGAGCTTGGGCTCGAGAGCAGGTGGGTTTCGGTAGCTGTGCACACCCACGGGCTTCGTTGCCCTGTTGCATGGGGTATCTTCCCAGACCAGGAATCAAACCCGAGTTCCCTGCGTTGGCAGGAGGATTCTTATCCACTGTACCACCAGGGAAGTCCGTTTCTTTGTATTCTGTTTTAGAAAAAGCCTGGGCCATTGAAGAGCAGAGTTGGAGATTCCAGGACATAGAGCAGAACCTCGAGACAGAAGTTGCATCCGTCAACCAGGAGACACCGACTGAGCACAAAGACCTGGAATGGGACCAACCTAGAGAGGCCGTCCTGCCGAGCTCCAACAGTGCTCCTTCGAGGGCCCGACTCCTTGAAGGTGACTCGGGCAGAAAACAGTGGAAACATAGTTTAGATGAGAAAGGCTATGTAAAAAATAATATGTGTAATATATACAAAAGAAGAATTGGCAGCGATTCATCTAAACTTAAAGAAAACCAATTTTTGTGGACTGCCCATCAAAAGTCACTCAGTTCAAAATCATACCTTCAGAGTCCCCTAAGGACACAAGCCACTGAGGAATCCTTTGGACATAATACACATAGACGGGCATTCAGCAAGAAGAGTAGGGTCGATGAACATCAGAACACGGATACAGGAGAAAAATCCTATGAATGTGATGACTGTGGGAAAGTCTACAAGCAAAAGCCCAACCTTGTCCAACACCAGAATACTCATGCTGAAAAGAAACCCTTTGAATGTCAAACATGTGGGAAAGGCTTTTCCTGGAAATCCTCCTGCATTAATCATGAGAAAATTCACAATGAAGAGAAAGCCTATGAATGTGATAAATGTGGGAAGTCATTTAAACAGGGCTCAACCCTCCTTCAACATAAAAAAATTCACACTGGACAAAAAGCCTACAGCTGTAACGACTGCGCAAAAGCATTCATCTACAAGTCAGATCTTGTCAAACACCAGAGAACACACACAGGAGAGAAGCCTTAGAAATGCAACGTATGTGGAAAGGCTTTTGCCCAGAAGTCCAATGCCATCGACCATGAGAAAACCCACTCTAAGGAGAGAGCCTACGCCTGTAAGCTATGTGGCAATACCTTCATCCAGCAGAAAAATCTCATTCAACACAGAAAAATCCATACTGGAGAAAAATGCTATGAATGTGACCGACGTGGGAAAGCTTTCTTTCAGAAGTCAAATCTTCACAGCCATCAGAGAATTCATAGCGGAGAGAAGACCTACCAATGTCAGGAATGCGGAAAATTCTTTACCTAGAAGTTAGGCCTCCGCCTGCATCAGAAAATCCATACTGGATAGAAACCTCATGAGTGTTCTGAATGTGGAAAAGTCTTGACATGTCGTATCTTATCAAATACCAGCGAAGAATTCACAACAGATACACACCTCCTGCACATTAAAATAGGGGAATGCTCCCCTTAGAGGCTAGCCTCGAATAGTCCTCCAGGAGTTCCCACTGAATGATCGGAAAGAACACTCTATTGGAGGGCAGCCTGGGGGTGCTGTGTACCCTTTGAAGATTGATTTTGTTTATTGTTCAGCAAATATTAAGTACCCTTTGTATACCGGGGTGGGGGGGCGGTGAAGTCGCTCAGTCGTGTCCGACTCTTTGCGACCCCATGGACTGTAACCTACCAGCCTTCTCCATCCATGGGATTCTCCAGGCAGGAATACTGGAGTGGGTTACCATTTCCTTCTCCAGGGGACCTTCCCAACCCAGGGATCGAACCGGGGTCTCCCACATTGGAGGCAGACGCTTTAACCTCTGAGCCACCAGGGAAGCCCCTTGTATATCAGGGATACTTTTAAACATTGACAATGTAGCAATAAACCAAACTGACAAAAATGCTCATGGAGTTTTGTTCTATTGAATACAATCTATGGTATCCATTTTAAAATTTCACTTATTTATTATTATTATTTTTAATACATCTCTTTATTCTTTTTTTTAAAGATTTTTTAAAAGATGTATTTATTTGTTTTTGGCTGTGGTGGGTCTTTGCTGCTGCACTCGGGCTTTCTCCAGTTGCAGTAAGCAGAGGCTCCTGATTGCAGTAACTTCTCTGGTTTCAGAGCACGGGCTCTAGGTGTGCAGGCTCAGTATTGTGGTGCACAGGCTCAGTTGCTCTGAGGCATGTAGGATCTTCCCAGACCTGGGATCAAACTGGTGTCCCTTGCATTGCAGGGTGGATTCTTAACCACTGGACCACCAGGGAAGCCCTAAAGATTTTTCAGTGTGGACCATTTTTTTAAATCTTTATTGAATTTGTTGTAATATTGTTTCTATTTTATGTTTTGCTTTTTTGGCCAATAGGCATGGGGGAATCTTAGCTCCCCAACTGGGGATTGAATCCACACACCCTGTATTGGAAGGTGAAGTCTTTTTAAATTTTAATTTAATTTTTAATTTTATTTATTTCGGCTGCCTTATGGGGCACGTGGGATCTTAGTTCCCCCACCAGGGATCGAACTCATGCCCCCTGTATTGGGAGTGTGAAGTCTTAATCTCTGGACTTCCAGGGATGTCCCATGTATTTTTTTTTTAAATATAAATACTATCACTAATTGGGGACAGTAAACATAACATGGAACAATGTAGCTGCATCACTAAATGCCCTGGGTGGACTCTATTAGTAGTAGTATGTATTTATTTGTATTAGTATATACTGCTGCTGCTGCTGCTGCTGCTAAGTCACCTCAGTCGTGTCCGACTCTATGCGACCCCATAGACGGCAGCGCACCAGGCTCCCCCGTCCCTGGGATTCTCCAGGCAAGAACACTAGAGTGGGTTGCCATTTCCTTCTCCAATGCATGAAAGTGAAAAGTGAAAGTGAAGTCGCTCAGTCATATCTGACTCTTAGTGACCCCATGGACTGTAGCCTACCAGGCTCCTCCNACTGCTGCTGCTGCTGCTGCTGCTAAGTCACCTCAGTCGTGTCCGACTCTATGCGACCCCATAGACGGCAGCGCACCAGGCTCCCCCGTCCCTGGGATTCTCCAGGCAAGAACACTAGAGTGGGTTGCCATTTCCTTCTCCAATGCATGAAAGTGAAAAGTGAAAGTGAAGTCGCTCAGTCATATCTGACTCTTAGTGACCCCATGGACTGTAGCCTACCAGGCTCCTCCGTCCATGGGATTTTCCAGGCAAGAGTACTGGAGTGGGGTGCCATTGCCTTCTCCATTAGTATATACTAGTATTTATTTATTTGGGGCTTTTTATTTGGGAACACGATCTGTTAAGTCAATGAATTTATCAACCCAGGAAAAATATACGGAAAGTACCTGGTAAGTCTTCAAAGTTGGGAAGGGAAAAATAGATGTTTCACGCCACAAAAATCTCTGCCCTCCTCCCCACTTCACTTTGTTTTCCAAGAGAAAGGGGAGATAATTCATCTCTCTTGGTGAGCAGCAGGGAAAACCCCAGAATGGTTGACTCCAGCCATTGTGAGCACCTAGTTTCCTGTGTCGACTACAAATTGGTTCTCGCTGAGGGCATTTGCCATCTGCCTCTGCAGAGACTGAATTCTATGCTAGAACAGAGTTCAGGGTAGAGAGAGAGGCACTTTGTGTGCCAGAGAAATTGATGGCACTGGTCTTTAGATAGTTGGATATTTTCAGGAACTGATATCATGATCCCAGTCCTTGCATCTCCTGTATCTAGAAAATCACTAAATCCCTTCATGGTGACATCAGCTCCTCATGAGTAGCAGAAAATGTTTTGTAAAGTAAGTGCCTGATTGCGTTGAACTCCCCCTTCACCAAAATCTCACACATTGAACTTCCCCGGCTGCCCCTTTGGAGCGGTCTCTCAGAGCGATCTGAGACGCTGTCTCCCAGGCCATAGTCCTCATTTTGCCGCCAATAAAACTTAACTCCGAGCTCTTACCTTGTGCATCTTTTTTAGCTGATACCTGGAACCAGTCTGTCCATGAGTTGCATGTATTTTTTTTCAGCATTTATTTGTTTGGGGCTTAGTTGCGGCATCTGGGATCTAGTTCCCTGTCCAGGGGTCAGCCCCGGGCCCCCTGCATCGGGAGTGCGGAGTCTTTGTCTCCAAACCATCAGGGAAGTCTGCATGCATTTTTTCTGCTCATTGCCATGCAGTATCTTACTCCAAGTCTCACATATGTCTGCTTAGCAAAAGCAAGGGAGCCTGGAAAATAACATTTGTAGCTGACCAGACTTTGCAACGCAGGAAGGTAAGCTAGAAGAGGATTAAAATGGGTGTTAGTTAGATTCACTCTCTGTCATGGACACTCCACCCATGGAGATGGAGGTCTTCAGAAAGTTGAATTCCACACAACAGCAGAAACATCTTCCTGCTTCACATAATACAACCATCCCTCATTTAAATGGGAACCCTCCCTCCCTTGGGGAAGTAAGTCTTCTGAGTCATTCCTTTCCTCCCTAAATGATCCCAGGTTCAACCACTACCTTGTCTTTATAGCTTGTAACCTGGAAAGTGAAAGAAAATGAAAGTGAAGCCACTCAGTCATGTCCTACTCTTTGCGACCCCATGGACTGTAGCATGCACCAGGCTCCTCTATCCATGGGATTGTCCAGGCAAGAGTACTGGACTGGGTTGCCATTTCCTCCTCCAGGGGATCTTCCCAACCCAGGGATCAAACCCAGGTCTCCTGCACTGCAAGCAGATGCTTTGCCCTTCGAGTCACCAGGGAAGCTCTTGTAACCTGGAAATTAATTTAACACCGACAGAACAAAATAGATGTCACAGTAGGGGGACAAGATAAGAATAAGGTGAAATCTTTTCACTTTCACTTTTGGATTAGACAATAAATTGAGATAAGAATAAGGTGAAATCTTTTCACTCACTTTTGGATTAGACAATGAATTGAGAAAATATTATATTATGGATGGTGACTGGAGTGTTCTTGGGGCAGGAGATGGCCCCAGGCTAGGCATTTACAACTGGCCTCCTGCTCACGCCTCCGGGGACCTTGCATTCATCAGCAGCCCCCTGTTTACATGCCCTGAAGCAGGAGACCAGCGGGCTCCGGGACTATACATTCATGACCAGACCCCGGTCTCTGTTGCGAGATCTACACCTTGGTATAAAAACCAGCAATGGGAGTAGGGTAAATCACCAGACACTGGGCATTTTTATGGCAGGAACAGACTTGGACTAACACTGTAAAAAGATTAGGAGATCACTCACCTCCCATCCTTGGGGCAAGGGAGACAATGTTGCTCGGTTGCTGAGTTGTATCTGACTCTCTGCAACCCCGTGGGCTGCAGCACACCAGGCTCCTCTGTCCTTCCTGAGTTTGCTCAAATTCATGTCCATTGAGTTGGTGATGCTCTCTAACCATCTCATCCTCTGCCACCCCTTCTCCTTGTGCCTTCAATCTTTCCCAGCATGAGGGTTTTTTTGAATGAGTTGGCTCATCAGGTGGCCAAAGTATTGGAGCTTCAGCTTCAGCTTCAGCATCAGCTCTTCCAATGATTTTCTTTAGGACTGAGTGGTTTGATCTCCTTGTTGCCCAAGGGACTCTCAAGAGTCTTCTCCAGCACCACACATGCACAAAAGCCTTCATGGGGTCAAAAAATCAGAGGATAATTCCAGGCCATAATGAGCCTTTGGCTACCTGGGAGGAAGAACCAACTCTGGAAAACACCCTGATGCTAGGAAAGATTGAGGGCAGGAGGAGAATGGGACGACAGAGGATGAAGTGGTTGGATGGCATCACCAATTCAATGGACATGGGTTTGAGCAAACTCTGGGAGATGGTGATGGAGAGGGAGGCCTGGCGAGCTGCAGCCCATGAGGTTGCAAAGACTCAGGACTTAGTGATTGAACACACACAATATTGAATAATGGGTCTTGCTTCTCCCAGAAGCCTTCACTTTGAGATCCATCTCAGCCGAAGGGTGCATGTGCACCCCAGGGGAGGGTCCTGGGGTAGGTCAAGTGTGGAAAAAGAGTCAGATCATCGGTAAAGGTAAGCAAAGACCCAGAAGACCTGTCCTATCTGAACGACTTAAGCGCCTCTTGCTGCACTCGTCCTCCCTAGAGGGCCACACCTTTCTCTCTGGGCGTGCCTCTCTGCCTTGGTTCTGCCCTAACTACACAAAATGCCTCTCTGTGCACTCTCCCGCTTGTGCTGTGCTGTGTCTCTAATAATAAACTGTACCTGCATTTACGGTTCTTGCCTTGGGTTCTTCCCTGGTGGTCCAGCTTCCACAGCAGGGGACACAAGTTTGATCCCTGGTTGGGGAACTAATATCCCACCTGCCATAAGGTGTCCCCTAAAAAAAAAAAAAAAAAAACTACAAATAACAAACACTGAAAAGAGTGTGAGAAAAGGAAACCCTCCTACACTGTTTGTGGGAATGTAAATTGGTACAGCCACTACACAAAACAGTGTGGAGATTCCTCAAAAAATTAAACATAGAGCTGCCGTATGATCCAGCAATCCCACTCCTGGGCATATAGTCAGACAAAACTATAATTTGAAAAGATACATGCACCCCTATGTTCACAACAGCACTATTTACAACAGCCAAGACATGGAAGCAAACTAGATGTCCATCACCAGATACATGGATAAAGATGTGGTACATACATACCATGAATATTCAGTTGTCGCTCCGTCGCGTCCGATTCTTTGTGACCCCAGCAAAGAGTGGACAGCAGCACGCCAGGCTTCCTGTCCATCGCCAACTCCCAGGGTTTACTCAGCCATAAAAAAGAGTGAAATAATGCCATTTGCAGAGACCCAGACAGACCTAGGGATTATCACACAAAGTGAAATGAGTCAGAGAAAGAAAATATCACGTGCCACTTACTTGCGTAATCTAAGATACGATATGCTTGTGACACGAAGCCAGACTCGCAGACATGGAGAACAGACTTGTGGTTGCCATGGGGAACGCGGGGCGGGGGGAGAGGGGTAAGCTGGGAGCTCCAGGTTAGCAGACGCACACGATCGTACATAGGCTGGATCAACAACACTGTCCTATGCTCAGGACAGAGCACAGGAACCTATGCTCAACACCTGGGGAAGCCACGGTGGAGAAGAACGTGAAAAAGGCCGCATGTACGCAGAACTGAATCGCTTCGCTCTAGAGCAGAAATGAACCCAACATTGTAAATCAACAAATAAAATAAAGAAAAGATGATTGCTTACCACGACTTTCTTTTTTGGACATTGACCTTTCTTTACAGTTGACAGTGCCCTGGGGGAGAAGAAAAGGAAGGCACAAGAAGGCAAAGATAAGGGGAGGCAGAGGAACAGAGCCTGTGGATGTGGAGGGAAGACTGGGAGGGGAGCTGGAGAGCTTGTGAAGTCATGGGTGAGGGCATGAGAGGGGAAATTACGTTATATATACAGGGGGTAAATGAAAATCAAGCATCCAGGGAATCATCGGATGTTGCAGATCTCTGGTATCCACGAAGCCCAGTTTAGTTCAGTTCAGTTCAGTCACTCAGTTGTGTCCGACTCTTTGTGACCCCATGAATCGCAGCACGCCAGGCCTCCCTGTTCATCACCATCTCTCGGAGTTCACTCAGACTCACATCCATCGAGTCCGTGATGCCATCCAGCCATCTCATCCTC